>UZAF01016291.1:31422-44208 GCA_900617895.1 Haemonchus placei | reverse complement strand
CACTGTCCCCTGCCCTAAAACACTGTGCAGCTTAACGGTGTGAATCCTTACAGTGTATAAGCTCGATAAGTCTCCTGCACAGAAGTTTTGCTTATAGCGACATGATGTCGAATATTTCGAGCGATTCTGCTGTCTAATTCAACATATGTACAGTAGCGCTCAAAAGTCTACAGTGAAATGCTTTACGGCTTTTTCGTTCATAACTTTTTTCTTAATAGACCAAACCGAGCGAAATTTGGATATGTTTCACAAGAGCATATTTTACCCTGACAAACACTACTTGGCTGCAAAGCTGCAATATCCACAGATAGAGCTATGTGTTTGTTGCGGTAGCAGATTTTGATAAAACTAAAGTTGTTGACGTCTGCACTTATTCGCACCTTGTGTGCGTTTTTCTTATCTATTGTGTTCGTTCGTTACCGCTCGTACACTTTGGACATGACAAAAGGGGAGGAAATTCCAGAAGGACCATCATTTGCATTTTCAGTCGATTTTATGTTCATACTCTCTGGAATATCTAGAACATGATCAGATTGCGGGTTAATAGTGATAAATATTCACAATACACCCATGCTACACATCAAAATTTCGCATGATTAGATCCAGTGGGAAAGGAGTTACGACTGAAAAGTACGACTGAAGAAGCATTTCACCGAAGACTTTTGAGCGCTACTGTAGGTTCTTTGTGATTATCGATCCCTCACCTTTGTCTTTCACCGAAAGTTTTGGGTAAATTGTTGCAGCCTAGGTTAAGGAAGGCCTGCAGAATTAAAAGGTAATCAACTAGATCTTATGGCATTTGAAGACCTTCTTTTCGGCAAGTACATCATAAGGAACAAAAAGGATAAGTGGTTTCCTATTACGAAGGCAGTCCACAGATTACGGTACGTGCAGGTGAGAACTGGTACGGTTACCTTAATTTCGATGAAGCCATTCTTATTTCTGCGTTCATCCCTTGTGTTTCCAGGTGGTGCTGTGCCTCCTATTTCATGCAACTTCTTCAACGCACCGTATCTAAAAAAATTTGCTCGAATTCATGATGGACAGGGACATCTAGAAATTTCGGTTCCTGTGCCACTTCTATTACAAAATATACTGCGATGCATAATGATACAACCACCCACAAATTTTACCAAAACTCACATTTCAGGGCACTTCGGGAAAAGGCTTAATGTGTAATTTATGTACTACTCGGATCCAACGAGTTCCATCTCAATAACATGAGCAATTTCCCCTTATTTTTTTTCGGAAAAGGTCACTTTGCCTATGTTGCAATATGATACAGCCACCTAATATTTTCCGACCGTTCTCCATTTTCACCTCACACAATTACTAGATTTTTGTCAATTTTTTCAATTCCAGGTAATGGTTGAAGAAAAGTTGCTATCGGATTTTGAGAAAGATTATGCTCCTGCAAGGATGGGCAGAGACTGTCGAATCGCAGAATCGCTCGAGACTTGGGCCGATGCAACTGATTTGTCGACAATTTCGTTAGGAATCCTACACAGAATATGGATCCAAAAAAAGTAAGCGACGTTTATCGTTACTTTCGGAAGGATATAAGCGAAGAATTTCAGGAGGAACTCGAATACAACATATCCACGTGCGAAAATCACGTCCTCTTTGAAGCTCAGTGTCCCAATGATTACTGTCTGGAACGTAATAGAAACGTCTGAGTTTATTGCTGACGGAAAATGAGTAAGGTATTCTTCACTACTGGAAAGCATAGCTATAACAGGTAATGCCTGTTATAGCGTTGCTTTTCCTCGACCTCTAGCCTGATCACTTTCGCTAGGAATTGCATCCAAACCGACAGGAGTAAGTAAGTAATTTCCTTTCATGACTTGTCGTTTACTCTTCTTTCTCTTGTTGTTTCGTTTTCCAGGTTGTTTTATTTTGATGGAAAAGTTTAACTTGATGCCACAGATGGAAGTCGATTTTACTGGTACGATCTGAGAAAGGATAAGCCTAAGTTTTCCAGGCGAAATTTAAAGGGAGAAGGAGTCATGGTATGGAGTCATGGTCAACTTCTTTACGTAGACGTCTACATTTATGGCTTCTTTCAAAGAAGCTCAGCTGTTCGGGTTATCGTGTCGTAGTGCGCCGTGCTCTTCTTCCTTGGTATCAGAATAGGTAGCAAAACCTTGTATTCATGCGAGGTAACACCCCTTTTCACGTCAGTTGGAGCACCCAGGCCCGGTTTAGTCGGTACCAAGTTGACCTTTTTCCCGGGCCAACTGACAGCCATGACTTGAATTCAATTGAAAACCTATGGGGATTTATGAAAAGGAAGAAGGACAGAAGCAGTTGCAGGCGTCAGTGAACTGTAGAAAGCGATCGTCATTGAAGTCAGTAAGGTTTTCATTTCTCCCGTCCACTTGTTACCCACCCTTTCTAGTTGTTAGCATAGAATAGCACAACTAGTCGGGGCCATCATTTTTTCGATTGCTTGACATGCATTTTACCATCACTGGTGTTCGTACTTGGTGGGAGTCGAAACTACGATTTGTCCTTTGCTCGTACCCTTACTGCTGAGCTTTGGGCTCCTTTATCGTTCCGCTCTGATCATTTGATTCATCCGTTCAGGCTTTTAGCCTTTGAATTCTTTACAACCTCGCACGGCACAAGGATATTTCAATCGTAATCTTATCAACATTAGGTATGATGCAAGAAGTACGTCGTCAAGAAGATCATGATCACGTGCCACCCTTCAGAGATATCTTCAACAGCTTCACTGTTCCGCACTATCGGATCGGATCTCCGGAACACTTGGTTTCGTCTCTCAGATATTCTCTATGGTTAGAATTTTCGCACGATTCTATGTGTTTATAACTTGGTCAGAAGCAAGTTCCAGCGTAAGTCCAGAAGGATCTTCAGAGCTGATCCCGAGTTCTGAAGGCGAACAAATTCCAACCTCGATCACTCGATCAGGTCATGAAGCAGCTCGGACAACATCGTTGTGTCCAAACAAAGGGTCGGGGGTTCACAAAGCTATGTTGTAAGTACTCAGTACTTATCGCTTTCTTCATCTACACCAAAACGCAGTCCATTTCGGTGCCCCTCTAGTGCTGTAATGCTTCAGATCTACTTTTTCTTTCACGAAACCGCGCAGATCTGCGCTCGTGCTTGTAGAGAACCCAGCCTTCATCTGTGACTACACGAATTCTGAGGAATTCACCTTGTTCCTCGACTCCGTAGCACACGCAAGATTCAGAGACCAAGGCTCAGCGAATGGCTTAGGCCTCAAAGTTGCTGATAGTCGGTCGTCCGCGCATCCTCATCGCTTTTGGAGGTCACTCGAACACGGAATTCTGAGGCATCGTGCAGCCAATTTTTGAAGATTCGCATGATAGTTTATCTTAGAGCTCACTAGCAAGCAAACGACCACCGTAGTCAATTTCCACAGCACAGTTCAGGATTGCCATTGCCCTCGCATCAGTCACAGTCAATTCTTCCATATATTCATATTGGTATTGACACTTTGGAAAAGTCGTCTTGAGGAACCTGCTTTTTTCTGGCATTAGAATGCTATGATCCTTAGACTTTCTTGGTATATTTGACGACCACCACCCGCAAACCCCAAATTGCACGGAAGCTTTACCCAGGATTTTTACAAGTTTGCTTCGCCTGCAGACCAGGCAGACCACCCACCACTCGACGACAGCATGAGCTCACGTATTTATGCTTTCCTGTCAATATCAACGACGGAGGAAATGTAAAATCACATTCGGTGGCATGAACCTAACTTTCTGTGCAGCCCTTCCAGTCAATATCCCAGTACGCATTTTAACTTCCAAATTCCGACTGTAATAAGCGAGAAACTGAAGAAGCAATATTTTCATGCGCACACGATCCAGCAATATGAGTTTTAATTAGTTTTGCCGCTGGAAGTAATGCCTATTAGATGCTCATTCACATAATAACCAAATTCTGATCAGGTAGATTTTTGACCGCGTGTCGCAGGATACGCGTTATAACATTAGGCAAAAATTTGTAGCGGCAGTTTTTTAACTAGCGCATTTGTAGCTTTGTAAGTATATACCGTCGTCGATTCATACACACGCATCATCGCAAGAGTAATTCATTTCTAGATCGCTTAAATCTCTTAAGCCTCAAGGCCGAGCGAGCACAAGACCATTTCATATGTTATACTTCGCGCGTAGATCCACACGACCAAGCATCTATTTCAGTACTGCCAACATATACATTGGCATAAATCATTCGACTTCGTTATCGTACACTAAACCATCATTCAGGTTAATACATATACTACAGCTAATCATCGCCTACGACTTCTCATTCCACATTTACGTACTCATGCAGGTGAGGTTCTTCGTTAATTCGTTTTCTGCAGAAAGATCCGCAAGATGCTTATCGGTATCCGGTTATGCAACAGTTGCCGCCATTACGTGTTAAGAGGTCACGACCTTTCCATAACATTGGCATAGCCTCCAGAACCCTTCCAGAACATTGGCATAGATTATCTTATTCCGCTTACGGTAAGGCAGTTGTCAGTTTGAACGAAGTGTATATTTCTACGCAGGTATTACAACTTGCAATTCGTGTTCGTTGCGCGTGAAGGTCATATAGTCTAGCAAGAGCCTGACCACCATACACGGAGCAGGAAGCGTTATAGTTTCCGCGCTCAATTCCCTGGGTTCTGGGAAGGAGTGCTTTATGAAAGTCGACGAACAAGAAAATGTCCTGCCACTCAATCAGATTCAAACGGTCGCCGTAAAAATTCAAGCCACGCTCATTCCGCGTCCTTCGCGTAGACGCAGGAAACGCACCCACAACACCAGATAACGGACGCAAACAGCCACGTTCTCGCCACAATTCCACTTCTGCTAGGCAAGTATAAGTTTCGCTCGGTCAAGAGCGTGGGCAATCAAGTTCTTTGCAATTCCGTAGCGTCCGAGGGCGCACTACCTGCTCTAGCGCTGCACGCTTCGCGTACGCACGCATTCAGTTCAAGCCGCAAATATCATCGTTACGAGGTACATATGTGTTTCGAAACACCCTGGTATGGCGAGATCGACACAAGACGATGCAGTAGCTTCATCATCGGTCATGATTGACACTATACTATCTGTATTATCGCTCCATCATTATTGCGTCTCTGTAATCTATCCGCCAACGACGTCTACCAGCCGGATGATCGGTCTGCTTTTACTACTTTAGCCTCAGGTTGGAGCCGCATGCGTGCACTGTTTTCGCACGGGGCGTTTCTAATGTATTTTCCATTTTGTTTTTATACATTTTATTTGTGTTTTCAACCTCGCAACTTATTTTTTCATACTTAGCGTTCTTTTTCTTTCTTTTACGCATGCAGGGCTGCGATGAGTTCCTTTAGAGCGTACGTTCATCCTTGTTATAAATCTTGTAATCGCCTCCCTGCTGCTTTAAAAGTTCACGGCGTACATAGACGATGAACTCCTTTTTGCGCATTCTTTCTTGGTGCAGTGTTAGCTTTCGCAAGCATGCACTATGCTCGCAGTAACAGTTTTCCGTAGTTGATTATCTCGTAGTTCTTTAGACATACCATTGGAGTGACCTTAATAGTGATAACTCGCCACTGAAACTACATCATCCTATTACTCACTTCGTATTCAACCGTTTCGTAGTATTTTCGTGATTTCACACTTTCACAGTAGTCACATCAGTTTGCGCAATAATATGTCAGTCGTTTACGCATGTCACATTCCTTCTTTTCAGAACGAAAAAGTTTGTCAGTGTTTCATGATGCAGGTAATTTGTGCTCGAGGATTACTTGACTCGCTGGCAATCGTGGCAATCGGAGCAGTTGCAAACATCCCCACAGGCGCAGTCAACATCTCAGCAGCCCGCGCTGCCAGGGACTCAGCTTGGCCTGCTCGAGTTCTCACCAGATGGAATGTTTCGCGCATCGAAGCGAGAACGAAAGTCGATTCCGAAAGTATCCCTCTTTCCACTGTCCAGAAGCAGTACTCAGTACTCGGCTCAGCTACTATTATACCTCGACACTCGCGCGGGCGCAGTCAATCCCAGACGCGTCATCTATCGCAGGAGAAGGAACCACGCTGGTCCGGGCGACATCCATCGCAGGGAAGAGAAGAGTTGTGGTTCTGCGTGGGTGGGTAGATGTAGTGAAAAAACGAGGATTGATCGCAGACTGCAGTGTCATGAGTGAGTGTAAAGCAGATTGCAGTGATACGAGCACCGCAGCCACCAGGAATATGAGTAGCGCAGGCAGCTATACCATGCTCGCAGGCCATCTTTGTCACCGTCGTGTAGGCAACACCATCAGCCGCGCAGCCGTCACCGTCACGAATGCGCACAGTTGCCAATGAGCTGATTTTCCTGTGTGTGGAGAGCGTACTTCAACACCATCTCGTTCGCCTTTTCGACCTTCATGGACTTGCATTTCCGCACTATCAGGACCACCACCCGCACAGGGATAAGCGCACAGCATCGAAGCCTTCGATTTTCGCCAGCAGACGGATCCACATCTACGCATACGCCTGCAGGAAAGCTGAAAGAAGAGTTCGCACGTGTCAGATGAATCCCAGACCTCGACCTACACGCTTTGTTCCTTCTGACTTTAGAAGCTTTTTTCCATGAAATGCGCAGTGATGCCTAGTTTAAGCAATATTAATAGAATCCAGGCCCGCAACAAAAGATGCTCTGAGCGCAGATGGTACCATCTCGACGCAGCATGCTTGCAGCCACCTAATCGCAGACTCTGCAGGTTTTTATGAACTGACAAGCTGTTTACGCACGGCACTGCGTTCTGCTATCGCAACCATCATTTGCACAGGGACTCTCCGTTGGAAGAATATCCGCACGCTTGCGTAGAGCACGCAAGGTAGCACGCGCAGTAAGACAGGAGGCTGTAGATAGCAGGACACGCTCTCTTCGGCCTCCTGTCTTACTGCGCGCTTCCTGTATGACTGTGTGCTTCCCTTCTTCCTATCCCCTAGAAAAAAAGAGACGAACTAACGTCGAATACTTTTCCACTCTGTTTCTTCCGACGCAGTCGAACTTCATTCCGTGTTATCATTAAATAAGCAGTGTGAGGCATCTTTCGTAGGCGAGGACAGTAGTTGGCTCATCACAACGAACGCCATCACCCAAATGGGGAGCGGCGGGAGGCCTCGCACATCTCTTCCGCTTGTCCCGAATTTTCTATGTAACTGGTAACTTTCCCTTGAGCTAGATCCTTGAGTTTTTTTTTACTAAGTGAGGTATAATTTACCAATTTGCACTGATCTTCCACCTCCGCAGCAAAAAAGGTCACAACTAGGCAGAGACCGTACCGTAGTCGACGTCGCACTTAACTCAACATCACTCGTCACATTACTAAGCCGCCGTCTTGTCAGTCGCACGAGAGTAACACAACGATCGCAGCCATTGTCACCTCGTCAGGCCTTTTGCTGTACATTAAGCCTCTTGTCAAGTGAACGCCAATGAACTTCGTCATTGTTATCTACTATTGGTGTTATTGCTGTCGCAGTCAATCTCACGGCCGACTAAAGTCTGCACCATACACCATCAGGTTTGCTACAAACAGTGATATACAGGGTGTCCCAAAGCTATGCGCGCCAAAATTTCAGAAATTTTTAAGGTTGACATAATCTTTCAAATTCACATTACCTGCCATTAATCAGTTGCATAAGAAGTTTTCCTTGCAATATGCATGGTTACTGATGTGGAACTCCCACTATCTTTCAGATGGAGGAGGCTCATTCATTGCCACTTGCAATCATTGACGCGAGAGAGGTAAAAGGGCATCATGAAATTCCTTGGGATTTTTATAATAATTGTGTAGGAGACTATTAAACTATTCAAAAAAGTGGACTGAATTGGAGACAAACCAGCAAGAGGTAGAAACCCTGAAGTTACTAAAATTAGGACTATTAAAATGGTTCGTCTGCCAGTAGGTCGGGATCCTGGGTGACCCATCAAAAGGAAGTCTACGGGCACTTCACTTCCGGTCTCAACAGACAGTGTAGGGTGAAAAAATCCAGAAAGTCTTAGACCCACTTGTGTGACGACACGCAAGCTTTCATCGTTTTCTCTTGATAAAAAACTTTTTGCGATGAAACCATCCCTCAACAACCAAAACGTTCGCGTTCTAGAAAGAAATATCTAACGTGCGATTTCTCACAAAAAGATTGCCATAAAAACAGTAAAATACTTTTTGTTTTTTGAAGAAGTTACAGGCAAGGGTGAGATGGTCGTGGTTTCTTCGTTGTCGGCGTGAAAATTGATCAAGACCAGTACTCAAAGAGCGTACTGATGGACGTAATAAAACACTGGTCCGACAACGTTTCCTAAAGTTCCCTGTAGTCCTTCCAGCAGATCCCTACTCCAGCCCACAGAGCCAAGCTTACCCGCGAGTGGTGCCGACGACAAATGCCCGACCTCATCAGTAAGAAGTAATGGCCGTCCTATTTTCCAGAACTTCACTCACTTGATTACCCCGTATGGTTTCTGACTAGAAGAGGACCTGTCGAGTTTGCAGTTCCAGTTTGGAGACCCAGAAAGTGAGAGTGAAGAACGGCTGGGAGAAATGGGGAAGGATACCTGCGTGCCACATGCGATCTGGTCGGGAGCAAACTTTGGGCTTCTTTCCGCGCTGTTAAGGGGTTTATTGATATGTGACTGTAGCGTTTTGTAGCAAATGGTATTAGCCAACGTGCATAAAAATTCCATCATCTTTCGATGCTAAGAAGCTTCAAATATATTGCCGTGAATTTGCGCAAATAATTTAAAGACACCCTGCACATGCTTTTAGATATTAGCCTGTTTGAATTTTTTCAGAGCAAGCATTTCTCCGAATTTCATTCATTCTGCCCTATATGTATACTCTCTAAAACATTTTTCTCGCTCCAACCCAAATACACTTTAACCACAAGCATTGAAAAATTGTCTTGTCGCGGTGTCACGTGTTTCCCTGTTGAAACCGCAGAAAAATCCGAGAACCGACTTTGCACAATGCCGGCAACTCGAAAGGGGTCTGTGTGTTCACTGCTTTTACATCAAATATCGCGAAATCTACAGTATTGGTGGAATGAAGGAAAGAGAAAGCAGTCTGCGAGAGATGGACGGCAAACGACGGCAAAGTTGGAAGCAAGCTTCCAACACTAGCCACAGTGTCAACCAAATCCTAGCGCACTTCAGGCGCTTTATCTCGAAATCGATTGTCTGGATAGCTATCGAACGTANCAGTGACACTGTACGAGAAGTTATGAAAAAAGTGCCACGAATATTCCCGTCTTGTGTTTGCTCGATGACACGTTTCAATAGATTGGAAGCAGGTTCTGATGTAAAATTAGCGGTGCATTTTACGTTGCAGAATGATTTCCTGTATTCCGATAATTTTTGTCGACCAAAAGACTTATCAATTTGGATGGGCCCGGCGGCCGTCGATGCTGCTGGTCTGCGGACCTTCGAAGGCGGCCGTCTATGGTTTGGTAAGCAACCTGGTGACACAAAAAGCTGGAGCTAGCACTTGCTAGCTGACGAATGTATTCACAAAAGTATCTAGATAATCCCGAGTACAACATATTGTTATTCATTACTGATGGAAACAGCACAAAGTGGTCTTCCAGTAGGACAATGCAAACGACCACGCTATCAGTTCAACTTTTGTGAGCCTCCAACCAGGAATCGAAGTTATGGAGTATTCGACATGTAGTGCAGGTCTGAATCCCATAGAACTTTAATGAGGTACAGGGAGCGTCATAATTACGGCGCGAGCACATGCGTGCGCTGTTTGAACCTCTTTTTAAAATCACTGTTTTTGTCTCGGCGTCCCTCGCTGTTTTAGTGTTGACGTGACCACATCCAAGCTATTTGACCGCTCAAATTTATTATTGCCACAGTGGTTAAGCCATCCTGCTACCGCTCTGCAATCATCAAACCTCATCTCCAAGGAGTTTCGGCACGTGAAATCCACCAGTGTTTTGGTGTACATCGCAGTGTCATCTACAGGACCATTAAACGCTACAGGGAGCTAGGAACCGATCCGGAAGAGGAAGGCGTGCCACCGTCGCTACCACGGGTAATATAAAAAAGGTACGTAAGAGGATTCGGAGACAGCCGTCGCACTCGGCTCGCAAAAGTCGCGAGAATTGGACATCAATGAGAGTTCGCTGAGAGGAATAATATGCTAGGATTGAAGGCGTAGAGACAGATAAGTGTTAAAAACTCACCGATGTTTAGAAAGAAGTAAAGAAGGAACGATCAAGGGTGCTGTTCAGAAGATTAAGGAACAGACGCATCAAAGGGATGAGGATGAGGGATCTATTCACGGAGGAGAAGTTGTTCACAGTAGAACAGGTGATCAACAAGCAGAACGACCACGTCTATGTTGTTTCGAACCCGCACGCGACTGCAGGCCGTTCTTCTCATCCTGCTTCTGTCATGGTTTTTGCTGGAATCACGGCTTGCAAGACACCACCGTGGTTCGTTCCTGATGGGACTAAAGAGGATAGACAAAACTGTCTGGACATTTTGAAGGATAAATTGCTCCCCTGGGCTAATTCTCACTTTGGCAACTTCTGTACCTTCCAGCGGGACGGGGCCCCCGCAACACAGTTCGACTACGGCGCAACAATGGTGCAAAGAAAACCTTCCCGACGTAATCGCCTTTAACGAAAGGCGGGTTTGCTTCCCGCACATAAATCCCATGAATTACAGCGCTTGGGCCGTTCTCGAGGCAGAGGCTTGCGCGAAACCTCATCGCTCTGTGGATTCGCTAAAAAGAGCTCTTGAGAAGACGTGGGACAAGCTCAACGTGCGATACTTGCGTGCCACCGTCGTTGCTTTCCCTGAGCTTTTCTCAACGCTTGCGTCGAGGCCAACGGAGGAATTTTCGAGATCCGTTGAATATTTCTGATTTTGAAGTGAACAATGAACGTTGTTGCATTGGAAGTTCGGTGAAACTGTAAATAAGTCGTTCGAGACGATTCGAATACCTTGCAGCTCTAATTTTGATGCATCCACTTGTCGCTATAATTTTGACGCACCCACCTTTAATGAGGTATTGTTGTTTGACGGATTTGCAACAATTGCAGGTAATCGCATTGCGTTTTCACAATTGGCAAGCTGAAAGGCTCGGTCATGGATGTACGGGGGGCGTCGATTCGCAGTTGACGAGAACCTGTCAGGAATTATCCCACATCGACTAATGAAACCGGCTTTGGAATACGGAGATCTATTGACTAGTGAGGTTCGATGAAATGTATCGGTGACTTGGTATCCAAACTGTTAATCGGGGTAACGCACGAAACAGTCGACATTTGGAAAAGTGCTATCATGAAGGGATCACCGTATCCTTTTGTAGCAAACCTGATGGTGTACGCTACGAGACTAGGTCACTACTCCATGTAAAGCTTTCGGTAAAATGAAGGGTGTTTTATATAATAGTAGTGAAATCACCGTATGAATGTGCCCAGTGAAAAGCAATTTCGGCACTTTTGTTCCGTTGTCTCCAATTCTTTACGCAATTGACCAACTCATGGCTCGTCCAAACACAACTGTCATGCCTATTCTGCCCCACAGCCACCTTTTTACAAACTTTATCAAATCGCTTATTTTTCAAATTCCGCGACTATTGTGCACGGTACCTTCACCCAGTTCATTTATACTAGTTTCTTCAAAATTATCGCTGAGTGTGTTTTCAAGTGCTGCCAATGCTGGTAATTTTCTGTCGTAAGCTTTAGAGTTGTGCTCGTCGCTCGTGGTGTTTTTTCGACCTGGACATACAGTAACACTCAAAAATCTTCGGCCAAATGCTTTTCCAGCCGTACTTTTCAGTCGTAACTCCTTTCCTACTGATTTGATCATGCAGCATTTCGATATGCCTAACGCGGGTGTATTGCGAATATTTACCACCATTAGCCTGCAATCTGATCATGTTCCAGATATACTAAAGAGCTTGAACTCAAAATCAACTGAGAATGATGATAATGGTCCTTCTGAAATATTTTTTCTTTTTGTCATTCCTAAAGTGTACAAGGGCCAATGCCGAATTCAGTAGAGCAGAAAACCTATACAATGTGCGAATGACTGCAGACGTCACTAACTTTGCTTTTGGCGAAGTCTACTATCGCAACAAATCCTTTCTCTTAGTTGTGTGGATATTGCTGTTCGCAGTCAAATAGTGTTGTATAGTGTGAAATATACTCTGGTGAAACATATCCAAATTTCGCGATATTTGCTCCACTAAGAAAAAAGTTATGAACGAAAAAGCGTCGAAGCGGTTGGCCGAAGACTCTTGAGCGCTCCTGCTTTAGTAACATCGTCTTAATTGTGCTAAAACGAGAATGTATTGTATAGTTCGACGGCCATTCTTTCCGCCATATTTTATTTTCCGGTTCGATTCTATGATTGTTTTCGAAATTCGCGTAAGCAAAAGTAGCTTTCCAGGTTCTGACGTGTTGGCTAGGTACGGTTTAGATAGGCCACTCCGTAATGAGCAGAACTTACTGATGAGAAGCAAACCCGTGCCACCTTTCCATTCGAATACAAGCTTTTGACCGAGAAAGCACTCAGGATGAAAAAATTACGAGCAAACTCACGGGCACTCGGCAGTGAGCACAACGATCAACTTCCGAGGTCTCCTCTAACCAGGGAAGGGTTTCAACTTCCCATGGAACTTTGAATGGAGACCTAGGTATATCGATAGGGCTTGTAAAGTTATTAAGAAATATGGAAATTAAAACTGCAAAATGAGTCTACCAAAAAAGTTGTAAGCGTTCAAAGTTTGCATGCAAACTTTGAACGCTTACAACTTTTTTG
>UZAF01016291.1:18515-30636 GCA_900617895.1 Haemonchus placei | reverse complement strand
GTAGACTCATTTTGCAGTTTTAATTTCCATATTTCTTGATAACTTTCAAAGCCCTATCGATATACCTAGGTCTCCATTCAAAGTTCCATGGGAATTTGAAACCCTTCCCTGGTAAGTGCTTGACCGTAGTCCACACACTCATTCTGGATCTTGGGGTAGGAACTAAGCGCAGAGATGTCTCCCGATTCGGTATTCCACCAAGTATGCGACTGAACCTGGGATTTATGAAGGGCGTGACCCCTCACTCGCGCTATGCGCGCGTCTGCTACGTTTTCGTAGAGATGTTTCTGTGCAAATAATATTCCAAATGCTCCTACATTAATGACCGCGTAGTTATTTTCATAATGCTTGAGTGATTTCTGGCTAGGGCAAATGGGTTAGCATTGTAATAATTAGACAACCACGGATAGAGAACCTTGTGAGAAAAGGGCAAAAGAGATCGACACGTTTCCCTTCATTCCTTTTTCTTATCTAGATGATCTATATGAAAGTTGATTATGTATATGAAATTCTCGTTTCTCGTTGAATACTTTCTTTGCACTATTGATGTTTGTTTTTCACCCTACTCTCGGAGAATTCCATTTTACTGATGAGCGCTCATGAATGGAATGGATTCTCGCTGATAAACTGATTTTTTAGCATCACCGCTTTATTTGGGGCTTCATTTGCAAACGTTTGCAAGATCCATAATTGCGTACACGTCAGGTTCAAACAGGACCACGAATGCTGTTTATGGTACAGTGCAAGCTCGATTTTCGAATAAGCGGGGTAGGAGGGGTGTTTGAGAAAAGAAATAGGACTGATATCTGGGTCAATGAAAAAACTGAGCTACTTTTTTCTTCATGATCCATGTTCAGATTGGTTTTCGTAGCATAATAATTTCACTGAATTTTCCGACTCATAACTAACTTTCTCCAAGGATTCGTCGTTCCTCGTTGGGACTGCTTATCGAATGAAGGAACATTCCCTTGCGTATACAACTGCAAAAAAATGGTCAAGATTCTGCTTCAGTTGTGCTAGGAAAGCGCTCAATGGAGAAGTTGTACAAGTGAAATGTCGAGCTATCGAGCTACTCGAAGAATGAGTTCGAAATTCATGGGAACGGCAAAGGAGGAGAGCCTGACTCAGCTCGCTGTAACCTCTGTCTTTACCACTCGCTACTTGCTTTGACATAGCTCAATAGAAATTTCCGTCGTGGTGAGCAGTCGTCTTACGTTAACAGAACGATTCTCTCAGAAGTCGGGATTGAACTAGAAAAAACATCCGGAGTAACAGGAAGAGATTGGAAGTTATTGTTATGCTAACGCAATTCTGCTCTGATTCCACCTCTTACTAATCTGTCACGCTTTTGGATTGTTTTCGTAGAACCCTCAAAGGCTCATGGGAAATCTGACTGCTTGCACTGATTCATTTCCTTTTCTGGACAGCGCTCACTTAATCGAAAAAAAAAATGAGACAGGCTCACTGCAGTAAGAATTGTGAGAAAAAGGAAAGTAATTCAAAAATGCATATGCAGAGGTCCCTCTTCTGACAGTGAAAAGCTATCCCATTGAGTCAATCCTGAAATGGGGACCATCCCTCAAAAACGCCCTAACACGTTTCGAGCTAGCGCTCTGGGCAAATGTTAACATTGAATCAGGTAAGCGAAATATAGGGATAAAGAGCGAGGCCCAGTGCACGGAGGCGGGCATGGCAGTAGACCCATCCAACCTAACTCCCAATTTTCCAGCATATACGGGAGGTGTAGTGGCAAGTGGCGCACTAACTCACACACACGGCCAAGGGTTCTAATCCCAGATCGATATCCGCCTAGGCCAACCGAGCCTTCCATCCGTCCTGGGTCGGTTAATTGGTACCAGACTCGTCTGGGGGGATAAAAGCACTGACTTGTACATCGGCTGACCACCTCAAGTCATTGTATAGGCCGCGTACGCATGCATTACGGCAATATGATTCTGAATGGAAGTCGAGTGCGGAGACGCATTCCTCAGACGGGACTGATTAGCCTACTTTATGATAGCTGGAACAATTGATGCGAGACCATGGCACAATGTTAATGGAGACCAGGGTCATCGAAGATGGGTTCGAGCTCTGATCTAACGTGGGAACAGTTGGATTCATAACCTGGAGCATGATGATAAAGTTTGGTTACAACCAGCGTGACATGGTAATGAAGTATGTAGAGGATGAACAGGCGTGATTGTTATGAAAATTTTGAGTGAGAAAGTCGCATACAACAAGGAACTATTATTGCATGACAGTAATTTGGTGGACTGCTAACAGAGAACAAGATTTCATATGGAATGATATAGTACAGAAATAGAAGTCGAATATTTTTGCACACCTTTCTCTTAGAAAAGCCTAGGTACGGTTAGATGTATCATAACATAATGTATTTTAAAAGTTGTTATTATTTGTGCCATCTTGCTGTCACCCTGCAAATGCACCTTACGAGCATTCCTTTTTTCACTTTTATTGGTGACCTTCCAGCATATAATGCCTTCGCCGGATCATAAGTTCCTGATACAAACATTCAAGCCTTCATTACAACAAAGACACATCAAACCTTCCAACCAGAGATATTGGGAACGCTAGGAAGTGGACCTGTCAAAATTGTATTGACTTATGAGGAAAATGGGACACCGCTCTAAACCTGGAGCAACGTGTATTCATTCAATCTGTCTCAGGAGGTCATGAAGCTTGTCATTTGCGTTAATTTTCGGCACGATGCTGTATTTTTCCCTTGCTGGCACGATTTTGCTTTCCATTTTGTTTGCGCAACATCGCTGAATTTTCACCTAGAAAAAAAGCTTTTTCATTTTATACCTAAGTGAATGGCAGCTGGAAAGACTGCTCTGTCAAATTCAAGCATTAATGACTGAATCTCTCCTTGTCTAAAGCCTCTACTCCGTTTTCAAAAGATTCCGCCCCACGTTTGCCTTTATGCAAAAGATATGTGCGCTTCTAAAATGCAACGAGTCGTTCGATGAAGCACGCCACATGCTCTGTTCCGATGCCCCAGGCATTCCTTGTAATCTTCACCGAACTATATATAATACGAAATATTTAAAATGGTGGAATCCAACCAATCCCTGGACTAGCTCTGGTAAACAAGAAGGAGTTCTCGACAGCGAAATCAAAGATCCCGCCGGGGCAGCTAGCACTGGAGTGAATTTGATTCGACAGCAAGCTCAACGAGCAAAACAAGGTCTTGCGATGAGTAATCGAATATCTCCTGGGTTAGCAATCATCCTCTATGACCACTTCGAGAAGTCATCATTAACCAGTGGAATCTCGTTCTACGGGTGTTTTATTGATTACTGAAATAGCGGAAGAAGACCTTGTGGGGACATTGAATAGACTCAACTTTCACGATGCTAACATAACCTCAACCAGAAAAGATTCAATGAAAAATGGACTTTTTCAATACGAAGATACGGAATGTTACAGAGAACACCTGTTTTCGAGATACTTCGTCAAACATCATGTTGCATTCCAAAAACGCACATCCTATTTGTATAAGGGCAAGCGACGTGCGGAATCCTTTGGAAACGCAAGAGAAGCTTAAGACACGACAGGCTTCTGTTGTTGAAGCAGAGAACAAAGGTATTCTTGGTATTACTCTTTGACGACAATGCGCATTCCGACGTGGTGCGCTCATGGAGCCACATCTCCTTGCTTTCGTGCGCCACTGGCTCCTTCCATAGTCCGCCGGCCGGCGAATTATGAGTGCAGTCACTGGCACCCTTCAGTTGGTGCTATTGCTCAAGGAGGAAGTCCTTTCACTTCAATCCTAAATCTAGCAATGTATCCTGTATAGTAATAGTATCAAGATAATTTTCCGTTCATTAAGTATGATTGAGGCTTCGAGATGGATATCCAAGGGTTTCGAATGGAGGTAGGAATAAAGTGTGCAGTAGGAATTCACACAATTCTATATCGCCTCGACACTCGTCTAACGTGACATCGATCGAAGGGCAGGTAGGCCGCGCGAGCCCCGGAGCGGGGCTTCCACTATGCCTTAACCGTCGAATCTTTTGGCGCGAGAGGGTCCTTTCTATCATCCTCGAGGACTGAGTATCCCTATAGGAAGAACTCACTGACCATTTTCATCGTGAACCGTTTCTGACACGTGATTTAATGCGAGGGATGAGGAGGGAAGTACGTGGGGATAATCTACGGGCAGGGTCCCCGAAGATCCGCGCGGACGAGCTCAAAAGACCGTTGGCCAAGCCCGGTGCTTATCCCACAGTAGTTTTTCCAAGCACCTCGCCATTCAGGCGTGTGAAAAAAAAGGTTAGTCGTTCAATAGGAGAGTTTCGCATAGTTGCATAGACATTTAGCACGGTTCATGGAAAGGAAAATCACGGGAAGCACGGGAAAACACCGCATTATACCGTAAATCAACGCAAAAATAGAAGATGCTTGTCCTCCTGAGACTCATTGAATGATAGCGTTCCGTCGCCTCCGGATAGAAGTGGGTGTTCTATTTTACTTCCAACTTCCTCGCCGACACGTCCACCCCCTAACTTATCCAATATTTCCAGTAATTCTGATGTGTTCTTTTTTGTAATTGACCAGTTGTATGCATGTATTGTAAACCTGAGGTCTGACAAAAACATTATATGCCGAAAGCTTAACAGTAAAAGTAAAGAAAAGAAAGCTCCGAAAAGTGCATTTTAAGGCGACAATAACATAATATTACGGTGAAATTAGAAAAAGATCAAGGCGCTGAGGAGTGAAAGGGAAAAACAGGTGCGGAAATCAGAATCGGAAATCGGAGATCTGAAATGGAATGCAGAGTAGGATGCTCCACAGAACTACACCGGTTTCTTGACGGAAAAAAATAGGAAAAGCCGGATAAGCAGGTATAGATACAGTGCGAAAACGAACTGAGCAAGTCTTCAACTTGCCTCTTGGACTTCATTATGAGCTTCGAAAACCACGCGACTCTTTGCGAGCGTCGAAGTATGGTCTGTTGAGAGCTCGAAGAACGACCTGATATAAAAGGGGGTTCCTGGTCACTTTTCTTTTGTAGGAATAGACCTATGTACACACCTTCCGTACCCGTGTGGATTGGACGATGAAATGACACTGCTTGTATCTGACTGAGTGGGCATGGTCACTTTAGATGAAGTCGGAACATTCGATGGCGAAAAGTACATAAAAGATCGGGAGAAAAAATTGGTCACCTACAATTTAAAAATTAACAGAGTTGCAAAACATTCCTTGATCATTCAATAGGTCGAACGGAACGCATATGCCGAAAATTTTGCAGAAGTCCAGACTTATTCTAGGACATTCTTGAAGCTTCTACGGGTCTTCTAAGTAAAAACACTACCCACGCGTATATGATTAAGGTACAAGGCGACACTTTTTCATGCTTATTTAACCGTATAATGAAGTTTGCCTCCACTCATGCTCAACCATACTGCTCCACGACAACGAACCCAGCCAATTCGCAGCCGAAATACATTGAACCTTCTGTCAATTATTCGATCTTGAAGCAGTTTCTGCCTGACAGCAACGGCATAAATCGATCCAACCCTCACGGCAGTGAACAGAAAGAACGAACATAAATCTCGACGTGGTCATCCGATTTAGATACCATTCAATCTCTTAATGTGTTATCAGCACACAAGCGAGCGGCGTGCTGTCATAGTATCCTAATTGAAACTCTAAGAAAACCCAGGAAAAGACCTGGGTAATTGTGAATGTTTCGGCAGATGCTTACTTTTCCTAATGCTATATTTCACTGTCAGGACGTGATTAAAAATCTGTTTGGGGTATAAAGCTCCGTACCGGTGCACAGAACGAACGAATATCGTCTGCTGATGACGATGGGCTTCTCTCAGCCGACGAAGAAACGTCACTTGCTCTTGGTTGCGAATTCTTAGTCCGCTTTGGAGTTATTCCTCTGAATTTCTACTCAGTCAGAGTGTATTTCAGTACATAGTTTCATGACACCGCACCTCACAAAACTGCAGCTCTGCAGTTCAGAGATGATAATAAATTTTTTAGCTAGATTTTGATTGGGCATTTAAAAGGCAGGATTGCTTCCTACACTAATTTGATTCAAGTTTGCTTCACATGAGCTATCTGTTGACGTTTGCTTTACTACCGACCAGTAGGGTCGCCCGGCTTACGCCTGTCCTCATTCCTTTTGCAAAGGTAGCCAGAAAATGTAGTTGGAGGTGGGAGGGGGGAGGCATCGGAGGCATCGCCTTGATCCAACACTGAAGCTAGAGAGCAGAGAAGGAGGGGTAGCTGACCTTAAATGCGCTTAGAAACGATTCTAGGCGTAATAATGTATTTTTAACTAAGCCGTAGGAGAAGAGGGGCGTCGGAGTTCGGGTGAGATGATTACTTCGTGCGAAAAGCTGGGATGGGGTATGATTCGAATGTTCAATCGACTCACCCAACCGTGCTTCTTCAGTTCTGGAACTCTGGTTAAAAAACTGTAAGTTCTCGGATAAAAACATTCCTTAACTCAGCTATGGGCTCACCTCCTTATCTGCGCTCTAGTGTTCCAAGTTGGACGAGGGGAATGCCTCTCATTTACATTATCGCCTCCGGTTTTTGTAGACATAAATAGCACGATCCCAGGGCAGTTCGAAATCACAGTTTTAAAGTACTCACTCTGCTCCACGTCACTTACTTCGTTGCACAGTACTCACTCTACTTCATTAACCATCCTACTTATTTGCTACTTTATATATAAGAAGGAAACGTAAAATGGTGCTGGATTTTGCATATCACTACCTTTATCGTAATCATGAAGTTTGCGAACGGAAGACCGAGAAACCGACAAACACACAAAGAGACAACCAAACAAACCGACAAAGCAAATTAATGCTTCATAAACAATAGAGATAATTGTTTTTTTCTGATCAAAATGTATTTTGATTGAGATCGGTTGAGCATTCCAATGTTGGATTTTTGGGTCCTTTCGGTCACTGTGTTTTGCAGTTTATCGATGTAGCGAAAGTTAACACCTGTTCATCTGAAGATCAAGTGGATATATTTACATCGAGCTCTAGAAGGGTGAAGTTCGGTGTTGGAACTTGACTGAATTATGGTTAACTTCTAGTGAAAAATTTAGTGCTCAGCCCGAGATCATACCAGGCTCGCCATCCTCAAACTCTAAGGGGGTCGGGGCCAGCGAGTGCGATGAATCCCGATGAGTTTGAGCAACTGTCTCAAAAATTATTGGCTTTCTCAGAGCACTCATACTTGAGTCACTATGCTCCATCCGAACGGTTCCATTGTCTTCTCAACAATGACGTCAAGATGTCTAGCGTTACCTTGACGTCTAGATCAAACCAATTATATTATTCCTTTTCGGATGTTCAGGTGATGGAATGGGATGCTTGCTTGCCGAGCACCTTCCTCTAGCTATCGCGATATCCTCGCTTCCGACTTTGCAGTATACTTACACACATACATTCATATACTAAGAAAAAGCACTTTTTGCTCGAAAATTCCAACTTTTCTCCCAAAACGCATTGTACAATCATTACATGCGATATGTTTGTCGTTCGTTCACGCTTATATATGAGTTATGTTTATCGTCCGTTAACGCTTACTGAAGCTTCCCTCCGCCATAACAGTAAACATAAATTGGAATTTTGGAAGCATTCACATGACCAGTCGGGCCGCCCGGCTTCCCTCCCTCTTATGGGTTCGCCCGCCTACACCGGGCGCTCCTCCTTCCTGTGAGAAATTTGCTATGCGTAAATAATACTTCGGATTCTCCTTTTTCTTAGAAACTCTATACCCTCAGTATTAGCTCCGAATTGGGAGCGATTTTTTCTGTAAGCCAACCTCGCTGTGTCCGAAAGGACGTTTTATATCACAAAGGCGATTATCCAGAGAAAAAAGTATTCAGAGACTTCGCGGCCAAGGCTACTATTAACTACCATTAATGTTCCTCAATGTCACCATCAAGGGCTCTCATCCTTCTTGGGGCAAAGGGACTTCGCCCGAAAAATATCGAACTAATGAAACTACCTCTTCTGATATATTGTTTCGCTTTTTCGTTGAGCGAGAGTATAGACTATCAAACGCCTTCAAAGATGTAACTCCTTTTCTCTATGGATTCATCATTAAATGTGACTCCAACATTATTACCGGTCGGATAAATTTTGCTAAGAATGATCTCGAAGCAAAGAGAAACCGTGATCCTTTACTTAATCGCAAACTCTGCTGGGTAGCGGTCGTAATCTAATAGCAAGAAATGAACCAAATTCATCTCCTTATAATAATACAACTCAACCTTCTTGTCGGATGAAACATATCAAAACGTCAAAGCTAGATCGTAAATAGCAAAGGCGCTAGGAGGTGATTGGTGTGTGGATCTTCTTCTCTAAAGCCTCTTCTATTGTCAGTGTTCCCATCCTGCCTCCTCCTACTGATTGCTCTCCAAGTCCACGGGATCAGGAGTTATGGATTTCCACTCATTCATTTCGCGAAATTCTGTACCTTGGGGGCGCAGTCCGGCCCTACTACTCACCATAGGTGTTCCCATACTGTCTCCTACCAAGTTTGAACGCCCTAGAGGCAAACTGAAATCTTTGGCGCAAACTTCGCCCTCTAAAACGAGGTCCGTTCCTCCCCCTACGATAAATGTTCCCATCCTGCCGCCTACACTCTTGCCAAGTTTAAATGCCCTAGGGCCAAAATGACTATTGCGGCGCAAAACCCCACACCCTGTGCACGGATTCCGGTCCTGCCACTCACCATAAGTGTTCCCGTACTGTCGCCTGTGCTCCTATCAAGTTTGAAAGCTCTAGGTCCACGGGTACAAGAGTTATGAATTTGCGGCTCAAAGTTTCTAACGCGCACGCTGCGCTCCCTGTGAACGGAGTCCGGTCTTGTCATTTACCAAAAGTGTTCCCATTCTGCCCCCTGTACTCCTGCTGAATTTGACCTCTCTAGGACTACGGGAACAGGAGTTACGAACTTGCGACCTAAAATTTCTACCGCGCACGCCCCGCCCCTCGTGGGCGGAGTCTGGTCCTACCACCTGCCGTAAGTGTTCCCATGCTGCCCCGTGTACTCCTACCAAATTTGAGCTTTCTAGGTCTACGGGGACAGGAGTTATGAATTTCCGGTCAAACACACACACCGACACACACACAAACACACAAACACACCGACACACCAACAGACACACTTTGCGAATTATGTAACGTAGGATTCTCTTACTTTNGTTTACTACTGTACCGACTTTTCTGTAGCAGTCTGCATACTCGAACTAACTTGAAGTATAGCGACCTAATCTTGATAGCGATGATAACCTGATACCAAAAATCCATTCGGATAGACCTCCTTACCTTCGTATATGTAAATCACTGACTCAGAATCCCCACTTGTCGGTGATCGTACATATAGGTATTGGGGCAATATGGGAACGATGAGATGAAAGTACGTGAAATCTTACTGGGTCGTGAACCTTGAAACGCGCATTATCGGTCCTTATCAGTTCCTCTCAGTCCTTGTCACGAATAATTAACGATCTTGATGAATCATTCTTCACTGGATCCGCTGTCATTAGATTCCCCGCAACTCTTGCCTTCCATGGCCATTTATCAACCCTTGGCACTTGCATAAGCCCCTGTCGACGAGGCCACCACTGCAAGCCATCGTGGAGGCCAAGTACACATTCAATGTGCCACTACCATTCTGAAAGAATTTAGAAGACGCGCATCCTCGCATGCTATATCCATCAGTAGAGTGTAGTCATACAGCGGTCCTAAAGCGCCAGGAGTGACTTCATTGCCCTTGAACTATCAGAGAGGAAGTGGGATAGCCCAGTAGGTAGATGTAATGTTGTTGTAGATAGTCACAGTGATTGCTGAACCTTGTGAATTTCATCACAAGGAAGTATATAATTGGCCTACTTTGCTTCTGCCTCCTTTTGATTCGTATGATATGCATCTCATAGCAACGACCAATGTTTCGCCATATGTATAATGGGAAATTGGAGGACGTCTGTGATTAGTACCCTAAAATTCCATAGATAAGAGCGGGTGAGCCTACCGGTGAAAAATAAATTGGAAAAAATCGAAATTGAATGCAGTCACTCCTCTAACTTGATCGATGGGTAAATTAAACCTCGAGGAAGAAGTTAAGAAGAAGCTCCGNTCTTCTTACCTTCTTCCTCGAGGTTTAATTTACCCATCCATCAAGTGAGAGGGGTGACTGCATTCAATTTCGATTTTTTCCAATTCATTTTTCACCGGCAGGCTCACCCGCTCTTATCTATGGAATTTTAGGGTAATTGCATTACAGTAGAAGAACTTGCATTATATATTTGAAGATTTTTTCGAACCAAGTATGCCGATGAATGTTTATTGAAGGCGGACCAACTTGAATACGGATACCTTGCTCGGTGTTCTCCTCGGCTGAAATATTGTTCATTACAGACATAGGACCAAGAATAACTTCAAAGTCATGAGATCAAAATACATTTGAGGTAATGGATGAGATCATTCGGAGACGTCTTTTACGATTTTTCTCAATCTCAATGTCAGTAACGTTTCCACTTGGAACGTGCATCCATGAGATCACCGTTTTTTTGTCAGCGTTTAAAAACGATGGAAGGAACGTGTAGGCAGTTCTCCCGCGTTTTCAACCGTATATACAGGATGCCAACATGTATGCAAGTATGATGGTTCATGGAAAAAGCTTCATTTAAAATGAAGGAGAAACTTCTAGCTCATCGGCGCAGGAAAACATTTGGTTAGAGCAAAATTAAGTAAATGTTTCTAGCCCCCGTTGAGGGGCACAGTTTTCTTGGACCTCTCTAGAGGCAAATTTCCTGGTAACTAATGATCACGAATACTTGCAGAATCATAGGCACAGAAAGTCATACCTGACGGGGCGAGACATTTACTAAAAATGAGTAGCTCCTTCCAGTTTTTCATCCCTGCTGTTTACTCTTCAGGCGAGATCCCGTACAATGAGTAGTTATCAGTTCGGCCGCTCTATCCAAACCGTCGGCATTATATCCACATTAACACTCAATTATTATCAGTTTTCATGATAAGTACAACCTAGTTTGTCTGATGCCTAGTATAACCGACAGTAACGCTCCCATTCACGCCTACTCAACATATCCTCGTGACATTACTTCCTCCATCCTCATTAGCCCATCAGGTTGGAACTCACACCTTTTGATCAGTCTGTTGTCATGATCAGTGCCATGAAGAATGCACGCAAGACATTTCGGCAAACTGAGCATTGCACTGTTAGATCAGGTGGTCAGTAATTGCTAAATTGCTATCTGTACCGAATGGTTCGTTCTAATGAGAAATATCAACTGTTTGAACAGTGTTAGCACCACACACACTTTGCGAACCAACTATTTCTTCGCCAAATTAACAACAAAACAAAAAACCCAAATCGCGAAACGTAACTAACGAGAACGAATAAAAATAAAAACACAATCCAGCAAAAAAAAGGGGGAAAGGGAGAAATCCAGCGGGGACGTTCGACATCACTATTGCCAACCTCGTCCTTAGATACATTCTAATTCCCGCCTAGATCGCCCCGGCGTTTTGTAGGTCGCAGCCATGATCTTTCGGCCCACATGCCTCCCCTCTCCGAAGCTGCTGTCCTCAGCAGCTGAGGCTCCATCTTTTTAAGTTCTGGCAGCACCACCGAATTGGTCGTCCTTCTTTTAATCGTCTCGTACACCACTTTCGCACATCCTACTGTGCAGTCGGTTCCGTAAAATGCCAAACACGACTCTGGTGCTCCCAGCTCAAAGAATATTTTTCCCTCCTCTATTTTCGAGTTCGCCGTTCTGAAAAACTGTCCAGATCCTGCTCTCTTCTCCAGAGTCGCATCCAATAGTTTCCAGATATCGATCATCTTTTTCCACACCTCAGAATTCTTCGCAACAACCGGAGGCCATGCCGAAACTATACGGCCACCATTCTCAAAATGTCTTTCGCAGGCCTTTACCACTTCCGTAACTTCGTCCTCTTTGAATTTTTGTTCCAACGGCCAAACGATAACCCATATGGCGTGTGCCGACCATTCATTGAGAATCTCCTTGGGCTGCAAAATAGTTGGGGCTACCCGTGTCGAGATTCCCCGCTTCGGACCATCCTTT
>UZAF01016291.1:0-17237 GCA_900617895.1 Haemonchus placei | reverse complement strand
CCAAATCAGTGACATGGTATCGGCGTTCAGCTCTGCTAAGGCTTTTGGACGCAAAATACACCGGATGGAGTAATTTGTCATCTCCCTCTTGAGAAAGCACGGCTCCCAGGCCTACAGTGGATGCATCCGTGCATATTACAAACGGTCTCGATCCGTCCCTTGCTTTATCTATGTCAGGCTGCGTCAAAACCGGGACGGTGGAAATCATTCTTTTCAAGTTCTCAAAAGCCGTTTGATGTTCATTGTCCTATTTCCAAGATGACTTTGGGGAGGTTAACGCGAATAAACAGCCAGCAACCTTCGCGAATCCTAGACAAAATTTTCTGTAAAATGAGGCTATTCCAAGAAATGTCCTCAAATCTTTCAGCTCCTTTGAATGATTTTGGATGTAGGGTAAGCTTAACGAGATGACACATTTCCACGCGTGTAGCTTATCTGGGTCTCATTATAGTTCACAAAAGCATATTAAGGTACATTCGATTTACCTACGCTCTCCGTAAAAATATGCCGGAAACCAGTATTTGGATGATGAAATCGCTTTTCTCCTTGAACTCATGCATACGATTTGTAAACTACAAAAAAGAGCTTTATGTGAAGTATAGGCACGTCATTCACTGACAGTAGGGATTAGCTTAGATTTGCTATCGATCACTTTGAAAAGCCGCTCCCGTTGAAAATTGGTGCATGACCAAATTCGTCCATTTTGGAAAAAATATGTATCCAAATGATCACTAAAACATGAGGAATGCAAGATCTTACTTTTTTTTCTAGTTTTGGAATACGTTGCTTACTCCACGCTTGTGTTAATTTAGTCACGACTGAGATCACTTTGCGTCGAGATACAAAGTGACCTCAATCGTAACTAACCTCATCTTATTTACGCCCCTCCCCTCGATCGTAGCTAACCTCATCTTACTTATGAGAGTGAAGGCGAATGATGGGAATGACGAAAAAATGAAACTTCGAAAAATTTGGTTTTTCAACGCAAAGTTTTTATGGTCTTCGGTTTAAAGAGTTCCATCACCAAATAGAATGGAAAGAAGATTCGATAGTCATAAAATATCGTGCAAGATATGGAAAACATTCTTTTGGTCATTATTTTACAGAAGCGATGGACTTGTTCGTCATGAATTTGGACATCTTTACCAAAACTGTTCAATTTGGATGCATTTTGCTCCTCTCCTATAAACTTCGTCTAAGCTGTTGGGTAGGTGCATATGTAGCATAGTGCAAGGGTTGCGGTGCGGACTGGCGCGGTTGGGTGGGTGCAGAAGTATCACAGAGTGAAGGCCTAAGGTCCTGAGCAAAATTTCTTTCATGTGGTCGTCACTTACCCACCAGGCTAAATAGTAGTGATGAGTGGTCTCTTCAATGTGCCGCATTTAGCCTGGAGTCTTGTAATATTCCGTGAGAAGTGTGGAATGGTCTGATCAGCCGGAGGGCGTTCAACTAACAACTACGTCAATTCTGTAAATGTTGCTTGATATAGCACATGAGTGAAATTCAAAAAAGACCAAAAGAATGTTTTTTATATCGCACATGAATTTCATTTGTATGACTATCGAATGTTTCTAATCTATATGATGATAAAACTCCTTAAACCAAAAGTCATGCAAATTTTACGTTGAAAAACTAATTATCTTGAAGTTTCATTTTCTCATTATTCTCATCATCCGACATCACTCTTATAAGTAAGTGAGGTTAGTTACGATCGAGAGGAGGCGCGTAATTGAAATAAGGATTGAGGTCACTTCGCACCTCGACGCGAAGTGATCTCCATCTTAAGTAAGTTCGCACACCCTTCTCCACAACGCCCTGAATGCTTTCAGTATGAGAAATGCCTTGTGGTTATAATTATAGCGAACGTCGCTGTAATGACGTGCACCCAGGGACTTCGATGGACCTCGAACTTTGACTTTTTTGAATTTTCAGTACCCCATTTTATAGGGCTCGTCGAACTGAGTATAAATATGCATCTTTAAATGTGGAAAAAGTGAAATTGACCTACTTATAAAGAAAAGACGAGAATCCGCGTTTTTCTCGTCTTTTTTGAATAATTAGGGGGTATTGTAGTAACCTCAGAAGGTCCAACCATTACGAATAATGTATAACAGCGTTTGCAAATACGTAGAATATATATTTCCCAGCCCTACTATGTAGTGCTGTTACTATAATGATTCCTGATCGGCCGACGGTTTGCGACGAATGAACTCATTGCAATTGTCGGTTTATCATTAGTAGACTCCTGAAGGTCACCTGGAAATAAGTTCAGCGGAGGCTTTCCTTCCTCGCGGTCGTTTGTTGTCCCGTTGGATCCAGTCAGTAGCACTTCGGTCCATAGTAACCACACTATCGCATAAAGTGTCCGGCCCACCTGATCGGATCTGCGGTGTAAGTAACTTTATCCCTTATCTTCGTTCGATGACGGATATCAAAACGGACTACTTGTAAACTCCGGGTATGTGTCACCTCGTGCGACATAAATTTGAAGTAGAGTAGGTCAGGAGGATCATCTGACCCTACTAAACTACTCCAAGCTTGTGCTCCAAAAATTGGCCCTAGAGTCGTACAAATCGCCACGAACTCCGCCGCGCATTTTGTCGCGCGAGTCCTCGGACCCACGAGGTGACCGTCCCCCGTACGCTCCTTCCTTTCCTATCACTATTGCGATGTACGAGGAAAAGTTTGTAGTCTTCAGCGATGTTGTCGATAACGGTAGATTCCCTAAGACTCGCAAGGGAAGCGAAGTGGTTCCATTCCCAACTTCGCAACTCTCTCTGAGCGCATTGAAAAACAGAATCTCGCGCAGAGGAGACGATAGTCCGAACCTGTGTAGGACGGCACAATAGCGACTGCAGACTGGAAAAACTTTGATTGAAGATGGTGTGATCTACTTCATTTTGGGACTGCCTACCAGCTCCCATTTCCATCGAAATAAGGGCATTCTGAAACTGTGAATGGATAGTGAATCTGTGAGTTGTATGTGTATATATGTGAATTTACAGAACTTTTACTTTTCTAGAATCTCCACCAGGCGCTCTGTGCGGTTGGTTGGCAGTAGCTCCCTAAGATATTTGGTTCACTTCATATACTTATTCCTACTAACGACTTCCTTCGACCGCTCGCTTATGTTATTCTATTCCACTGCTAGGCTGCCCGCTACCGTCAACTTTGCTCTTTCTTCGGTATTTTCTACTATGTAACTACTTGATGGCAATTAATCCGTTAAGTTCCTCGTTGATCGAAGAAAAGAAATCGCGTCTGGAATCATCACTGCAGTCGCCCCCTCATACTGAAGGTACGACAGTTTTTGTTTGACGGAATTTGCCGCCTTACTGTAAAATGCTTGTTGATGTTCCGATCGATACGAAGAGGGAGTTGGCGCACCTCGCTTGTCAATGAGATCTTAGCCGAGAAGAGGTGACTCAAAGAGGAAAACTTGTTTTTAAGGAAATAGATCAGTCAGAAATACCAGAACACAGTGTTCGTCAGAGGGGCGAGATCAGTAAAACGGCACTGTGGCCGCGAATACTCCTAAGGTAGCGATTACTGATCTGGCGGGACCTGGAGGAAACAGGCAGGGGTATAAAATGGAATTCCTTTTTCAGGTTGAGAGGATTCCCGGAGAACCGACCCACCGCCCTTCCCTCGGGGCCATCATTTGTTCGTCGTTGTGTTCGTGTTTTGTCGCCTTTTTTGTTGTCTAATAAATCTAACCCTGAACTGTTGCTACTGTTCACAAAGCAGGGACTGTATAATACCCACACCAGTAGTTTCATATTGTTCAACATGTTTTCGCAGACGGTTCAAGGACATGCCGACGAAGCTAATTATTAACATATGGTCTTTTCCATTACCGCTCGCGCAATCGATAAATAAATACAACCGATAATATCAAGACGAAGTATTAAGATTATAAGGGGGGGGGGCAAGCTAAAGAAGCAGTTCAACTTCCGTTTCGCACGTGCCCTAGACGGAAGTCGAGCTTAAAAAATATTCTCCCTCCGTGCTCTTTAGTAGGGTAAGAGAGAACAAGAACTATGAATGTTATATATGATAACAAATAAATAATTAAACAAATAAGTTAAGAGATACAAAATGCAAAGTAGTTACCGAATAAAAGCATCAAACTAAGAAACCCTAAACAGAGGAAACCAAGTGAAAAACTAAAAATTAAGCAATACCGGCAAAACTGAATGTACAACAGAAGATATAAGTAAGTGAGAACACATATGAAGTTATGGATTTGGTAATAAAGATAACTAAAAAGGAAGGATGATAAATACTTTAAAAAAATCGTGCTCCTATACCACATATGCGCGCCCTTGAGCGCTATAATTAACACCGGCTATGCAGACCGCTCCTACCACGACGCGCCTGACGGAAATAAATAATCTACTTCTTCATTATTTTGTGGTTATTTGGTTTTGTTCTTTATTATTTAAGCTATACATTCCTTTTTAAAGCCCATTATCCCATAGTACTGGTGAAGAACCCTTCAACCCTTCGCGGTAACCACTTATTAGCTGAACAAGGATCGTATACTACTTGATCCAGATAAATGACATGCAAATCATCTCCTCTCAGGAATCCGCGAATTGGGTGAGTGTATTTCCTCAAAAATATACTTCAGTGGAGTCATTGATTAAATTCAGTATAATTTCAACTTGTATTCTTGTACATATGCACTTTTTGTGTACTTTTGTGATATTACCATTTAATTGCATTTGTGTTATTGAAGGAGTGCCTATTAGTATTAGTATCAGATTAATTTCAATTAGTATTCTTGTACATATGCACATTTTTGGGTATTTTTTTAATAACATTGTGTGTTGACCTCCATGTTTCGATCGTCATAGCTGGTGTACCAGAACATCGATCTCGAAATTCTGTCCGAAGAGTGAACCAGGACGACCAGTGCATAATGCGTTCCCTTGGTTGCATATCAAATGGGAATTCCGAATTCTAATCCGAAACTCTAATCAAAGTAGTCATGCCGAGCAGCAGATTTCAGTGACAGGCGGTTCAAAAAGCGTCAGACTGCGTTTCATTTCTCAAAGGGTAGTCTATCTGCGTATTCCTCAACTAAGGAAGAGACGGAGTGCAGACGTAGGGAACGTCTGGGCACCTCGTGTTCTCCTCATGATGTTAATGATAATGACACAGTGTTTCTGTTTCGTTATGAAATAGTTCTGCTCATGGTCATGTGCTGATTCGAACAATGTGTCTAGTAATGCTCGTGCGAGATGCCTCTCATAGCTCATCATCCTCGTGCAGTTGGGGCTAGATGTATGTTGCCCCACAACAGGTCTTTTGTGAAGAAAATTGCAGCTTCGCTATTACGCTGTACTTCGAACAGTTTTTACTTCTTTTTCTGCGCTGAAACATATGAAGTTCTTTCCAATTGGTCGAGTTCTAACTCTCTCACCCCAGATTTCACTTTCCTTCATTTCATCAAAAGTATCTTTGCACATTTTCCTTATCTCCTTGAACATTGTTTCAACTTGTCCTTTATGTGGGCTGATGTCCCGAACGTTCGAGATATTCCCTGGTCGTTTCGATCACCAAAAAACGCTCCGCTCACTCGTTGTGAAAATTATAGTCCTGTTAGCATCACTTCTGTTTTTGCCAGATTTTGAAAAGATCATGAAACGCAGTCCTGTTGCCCATCTAGAGCACCACAACGTCATTCCTTCGTCTCAGCATGACCTTTGTTAGGAGCGTTTCATTGACTTCCAGTCTTTTCCGTTGGTAAGTGCGAAGAAATACTAACTACAAATTGGGCAAGAAGGAACCTAAGTTATTGCTGACGTACGTGACATTGGCTTTAGATTCAACAATATGCTTTCTTTCAGAAAGCGTTATGAGCTATTCCCTCAACGAGTGCAAAAACGCTCACACAGGCTTATAAAAAGCATGTCAGGCCCATGCTCGAATCGAGCACAGCAGTCTCCTTCCCCTTCTATAGAAAGATATTCTCTTCTGAAGAGTGTTTGAAACAGCTTTCCCGTTAACTAGCTATGCGGTGCTCGGTTCAAGCTATGAGTATATTCCTAATATCCGTGTTTATTTCGCCGTCAAGTCTCACAATTCGAAGAAAGGTTAACGACATTGTCATGGCTCTCGGAATTCTCGGCGGGGGAGTTGAGCTTGAGGCAATTTTCTTAAAATCAAGATTCCGGTAGTGAGGATCTAGGTTCGGAGCAATTACTTTTCTTTAAAAATTACATCCTTTCTTAACAATATTCTCCATGAGGACGACTTGCACTCTTTTCTGCACTCGCTCAAGGATTGGCCAAAAAGTGCTTGAAGAGGATTCTTGGGCACTTCCAAGGAAGTCGCAGTAAATGGCATGTTAATAGCTGTTGCCTCCTTCTGTTTGTCTTATAATGCTTCTTCTTGTTTATTATTTTTTCCTACATTCCTTTTGTTACTCTATAACGACACCTCCAACAAGTTTGTGCAAATGGTTGCTTGTCAGGGTGGGACAGAGAGAACAGCATCCCGCCGAATAAGAAATGTCTATGAAGATCAATTGACCGGTGGGTTGAGAGCGATCTGGTGATCACGGAGTAGGTGGTCGCAGGACTGAACATGCCTGAGGAAGAAAGAGGCGCGGGAAGAACTGTATAAAAGGTAACTCCAGGGAGGGAGAGGTCGTCATCAACTTTTTTGTCACCCGCCGCCAACCGTCTACCCCACGGAGTTTGTGGACTCCGTGCCCTGGGACAACTTTTGTTAGACCTGATTGTATCTCAAGTGTTCCTTGTGTTTATTGATTTTTTTTGTTGTTGCAATAAATTCATAAATCACTGTTTCGTCCGGCACTCGGAATCAGAGCCACACCTATACAGCGTGGTCTCAAACTCGCTAAGAAGGGACCTTACATACGAATCAAGGCACTGAATCTGGTGTAGTTTATTTACGAGTGTTCAGGCGCACGCGTCGAGGATCGTTCCCGGGCCCTAAACAAGAAAGTCCGAAATGCAGAGTGTAAACGCAACATGAAGTAAGGATACCGTGTTACAGTGAAAGCATGCAGAGTCTGAAATCAGCTGCTGCCATGCAGGAAGAGGCAGATAATGGCAGTTGTTCGAGAATGGATTACATGGATGAGAACCAGCAAGATATGAGAATAGCCCCCCCCCCCTCCAAGAGGCAAGCAATCTATGGGATTGTGAGATGTGGAAAAGACTGGAAAAAGAGTGGGAGGAAGTGACATTCTTGTACGAGCGACATAAGAGACTGATGGCAATAGTGGGCGAACGAAAGCATCGAAAGAGGCATGGAATCAGAATGGAGTTAGATGGTCGAGGAGCTAGGCAAGTTATGTATACAGAGGCCACGGTCACAATACATCGTCTTCAGAGGCTCCGATACCTTTCATCATTCGCCAGACTGTCTCCACCGTGAGCGGTTGGTTTTGGGCAAACGTCGGTGCTAACGAATTTTGCGACTTTCTCTGCTCATTACCTCTAGTTCGATTTTATTCGTTCAAGTTTCAGCAATCGCCTTAATATGCGTTCTCTGGTATCCGAGTCCACAACAGTCTTGCGGGTACCCTTTGACGGGGTCTTTTGGGCTCTTATCGTATTCTATACCATTGCATCAGGTTGTATAAGACTTCCTCTTGTTGATCGTCCTCTGCACCGTTCACAGTTTTATTTTGATCTCAGTGGCATAGGTCTGAGTTAGCCCAGTTTATCTTGCCATCCAAAACGATAAACTGGAAATCATTCACTGACATATTTTCATGGATACGCCTCGCGCTACACCGGTTCGGGGTGTGAAAAAGAATTGAGTCAAATCCCCAGGGTCGGATGACAGGGCGGTTGAGATGCGGTTCACCTGCTGTTCAACGGTAACCAATTTCCTGCACACTTTAAAAACAATCTCAGGTCTCTTCAAAACAAATGATGTGGAGGAACTTCTCGAAAGGAATCGTGGGTAGGGGCAACGGTCAAGAAGCGGAAAACAAATGTCTATTGAAAGAAACATTGTATCATTGGAAATTTATCACTTTCACAGTTAATCCTGATGAGTGCTGCCCCATTTCTAATTCTTACTGTTGTGATGAAAGAGAAAGATTGCGTTTTGTTGTTGTTTTTGGTAATTAGGAAAGTAATGACCTATCTTCTTTGAATCGGGCTCCGCATCATTCGAACGGTCTGAAGGAATTGTTCGATTTTATTTCATTCGATTGATCGCCAATTACACTTTATGGGATAGGTAAACCCAATGGTAAATTTCCTCGTCCTATTGAAATAGGGCTTCCTAATATGTTCTTCCTACGTTTGCTCCTGGCAAAGCTCCGAGGTTGAAATCCTTTGAGAGTTCGTGGCTATACATTCGTCCGTCGCACGAGAAAGCGGAGGGGGAGCCTTCAAGACTCTCTGCATGGAGAAAGAGAGGGTTGTCGGACTTATCTTTTCCAGTTCCGTTGTTACTCGCAATGATGTCGCATCTTCTACGAATTGGTTGACTGTTCTGTGGTATGTAATCGGATGTTTAGTAACCAAAATCCGTTCATTACAAAAAATGCTCAATCATTCATTTATCATTTAGCATATTCGATGTCCAGTATTAATTCCGATATCCTAGCTATTTTTCAGAAACATTTCTTAATTCTAGAATGACTGTTGACTGAAGAACTTTCAGGCGATCTTTGCTCCAGTTACTCCATCTTAAGATACGACAAGCACAGGAAAAAAGTGATGGCGTATTGCTGCTTGTCAAGGACGACCACCTATTTTTTATAGAGCGCAGTTAATGGATACGAAACGATCTCTGCCGATATATTCCTTCCAACTGCTCCTATTGTTTGATTTTGGTCTACAGGACTCCAAAATGAATCTCTGCCAACACAAAGCTATTGATTAAGGGTGTTACGGATCTTCCTCCATGCCACTTTACCTGTCTGGTGATAGGAGATTTTAATTCTGCCGTCACTGTAGGGAGTCCTAAGCTCCCAGCACGGTTAATTCGCGCTCAGTTAACACCCATATTCAAAACGAGAAGGTTAACATTCGACATTTAAGAAGTTTAGTAGTGCGGATACACATTGTAGATCATGTCGCGCTATATCAATAGAGTTGGGTGACTCACCTTCTGGAACGCCGGAGACCTCGATCGATCGACTCAGATCGCGATCGATTTTTGATAAATTCTCATCATCAGCGTCACGAGCATCAATCGTTTGTGAACTGGAACTGTATACTTTCGTGTCGATCTCCCTCGACGTTGAGAGTGAACTGTTCAATTGGGACTTCAAAAGAATGTTTGACTCTCGGAATACTTCATTCTCGTTAAGGAAGGTTTCACAAAGACGTTTCAGATCATTAATCTCTTTTAATTAGGATCAGAACACCAATTAACAGCCTAACATAGGAAGGAAGGCTTTCCTCAGTTTCCAGTCGCTTGAGTAGATCCGCGCAAGCATCTCCGCCAAATGAGGGGTAGAACGATTGCAATCGAACAGTCGAAGCAGAATCAATAGCGACTGGAGCAGGACTAATAATTGCAGTAGCAAGCAGAATAGGGAAGGGGAGTGTCGAAATAACAGGTAATGATTGTATAATGTGATTTCGTTCTGGTTGTGTTTAGTCGCACAGTCATGCTGCGTCCACGAATAAATAAATAAATAAATAAGTAAAATGAAAATCAGACGAATATATTAGCACTGTGAAGTTGAAACAATAAAATGTTAGACAAATGGGCTATATACGTGGTCAAAACATAAACACATGAATATTTTATTGCAGCGAAAACACAATTATTAGATGCTATCCTGTTAGACTAACTGCAATAACTATCAAACACTGCATGCATGAAATTAAGCCCCTTTAGATAAGCTGCTGAAACCTTTCTTCTAAATTCTTTCTTGATATAATCAAATCCCTTCTCGCTTTATGACTCCGCTGTCGAAGTGGCGTTCCTCGGAAATTCACTGTAGGGAGTGTGAGGGTCCAATATGCGGTGAAATGCCATTAGTTACTAAATAAAAAGGAACGGAACAAAAGTTCTTTGTGATTAGACGTTTATTTACTAATTGCGTGTGATTCGTTTCGCCTCGGAATCAGACAAATCACTTCACAAGAAGACCGAACATGGAAGTTACAAATCACTTCGTTTTCACCTGCCCCCGAGGCTCATCAGTGAACAGGGGTAGGTGAAAAACAATTAAAGTGTAGGAGTAGTGGTATAACTAAAAAGTAGTGTTTAGTATAAGATTAAGTATTAAAAATTAGTCCTTAACTCAAAAGAATAGTTAAATCAGAAAAGAGAGAAGAATGAAACAAGAGGAAACAATGGAATTCAATGGATACTATTTGAGGAAGAGATAAGGGAATAGTGAAATAGATAAGTAGAAAAAGAAAGGAGATGATTAGAACAGAAAATAATTAACGCATAAGTAAAGATAATAAAAAAGTAGAAAAATCAGAAAAAAGGTGAAAAGAAGAAGTACTTATTTGAGTGCAGTATGCATGCAACAGACAATTATGCAGCCAAATCAATGTGACTGTCGTCGAGTTGTCTGAAGGCATCGTTAACGATAATTTGACCTGTTTAGTTGAAGTGAAATAATGGAAGCCTGGAAGCCTGCAGAACAGTGCAATAATGGTGATGAAAGCGCACAATTCGACAGATTTTTAGAAAAACATAAGGCGCCAAAAAAGCAGAAGTGGTGTAGGAGACTATATCTTTGTAATCGTCGCGATATCTTCCACATGACTGTACCATTCGCCATCGTCTCAACTCTTCATTGAGAATTGTACAAACTTGACAAGGCCTTCTTAACACACCCACTTTTGAGTGTGTGCGTCGGCTGAGACTGTTTTTGAGCCCAATAACACCTTGTCGAGATGGTTTTCTAGCCTACAATCCACTTTCCACTACTATCCTCGAAGTCCATAGGTTCATCTTATTTTTGGAGGAAATTTTCACAAATCTTTTCTCTCATGGGAAGCGCCATTAAACCGAAGCTACGGTCACTTCCGAAATTGTTTTTCATAGTTTTGTGGAACCATGATAAATTTTACCTTTCGGTGAGGAATCCTGGAAAATGGAAAGGACAGTGTTACAAAAGTCAATGAGAGTGGGCAGCTGAAACAAAAAAGCATTAGACAGCTAACACAAGTATCAGAATGATGAACGAATCGTTCATCCTGGGTTGTGGAGCAATAAGATTCCTGATTGTTTCTACGTATATAGTTAACAATTCCTGAAACGGATAGCTCTGCTTGGAGAGTCCAATAACGGCTTCCAAATTCAAATGATTGGAACAGATATTGGTATGAGTAATGAAGGTCTATGAGAGTAAGAAGGTCAACTGGCGGAAAACTTCAGAAAAGCAGGACAAACACAAATATAGATTGGCGAGCTGGTGAGGACCATTTTTTATGGATCAGGCAAGAAATCCGACAGCTGAGCCGAATTGTATACTGTCGACTGGGGTTGCACGCATTACACTCCATGCTTCCGTACCCTCTTGAGGTCCAACGACGCAGCGCCCTTCATGATAGAGATAGTGCAGAGCATTCTCGTCGTCAAGATCAAATAATCCTATCTAATCGATCATGTTTGTCCCCCGTGACAATTTCCACGAGACGAAAATTACCTGAGTTGATTCTTCTCCAATAAAAATAAGATCTGTAGAAACGGCTGTCGCAAAACGGCAGAATAATCGCAGAAGGCATCTCTGCAGTATTCCGCCGTAATACGATCATGCACTACCGTGATAGGACGATAATTATGTACTTGAATTGGTCGAAACTCGAGAGGATTTTTCATCCACCACCATTCATCTTGTTTATGCCATTTCAATGCCAATCATTCGTAGGCTACAGAAAACCTCCGCCTCATTATCAGAGCTTCAGTATTCGACCAGTCCTCACATCGAGCACCGGGGCACCCTGAACAGAGTAGCAGGCTGGTTTCATCTGCTTGTTAGCATTTTCCGATTTGTGATGGCAACCCAAATGTCTTAGTTTTATGGGACGATTATGATCACACAGGCATGGCATACACGACAGTCATGCAGCCTGCAGTGAGAAGCCGACTTACCTCACTGCCTTCTTTTAAAGCCTTACATCTCGATATGCATATTCTTGATAAAGCTCATATCTCTTTCAACTCTTGCAGTCCTTAATATAAACTACCTTTACGTTGCGTTGGAAAAAAATCTTCGAAATTTAAAGGGGGCCCTACGCAAAGACACAGAAGACGTCGAAGTTCCCTTCTATAACTTCTCACCATGCTGACTGCACAACACTTCATTCTACACATCCTCATTGCCTATAAGAAGAAGCAGCTTGCAAAAGCCATGTGATCGAGGAAAGGGTGAAACAAAGCAGGTTTGCAAATAGTCACACCTTTTCTAAGTATTATGGCTTCTTCCTTGCAATCAAAACTTAGCAATATCCTTTGTTTTAGCATCGAAGATCACACTACTGATTTTACCGAGACAATCACATATCCCGTTCAAAAATCTACACAAGATAGTGCTACTTTTTCATAAACAGCAGTCCTTAGTGGCACGAGTTTGACTGTAGGAAAAACATAATAGAGATTCTAGAATATGACACAACCAACTCTTCAGAAAGAAGGAATGTTGGCGGATGAAAGGACTCGGAAGCTTCCACATTGGTGGTGGTGCGCGGCTATGTAGCACAGACAAGAATGCGACAAAAGACAGCTGCAGTTCGCAAACAACTTTATCAATAATGATGAGGAGTCAATTCCGTCAACAACATGATCGTCACGGTCGATATTGTGATCGAAAGGGCATATAAACAAACGGTGAAAAAGTGCGCTCAATGATCAATGCGATTTTAGGGAATGAGCCACGAGGTTGAGCTGCAGCTAGGCACGCCAATGAGCAGCCAGAGGTTCATTCAGGTTACTGCTTGAGGAAAATACGGAAGCCAAAGTAGAGAGCAAAGCCAAGTAGGGATGGTATGCATACTTCCTGCAAACTTGACATATTGAGAAAACACCCGTTCACAGGCGGCACACTTATATGCTGTGTTTGAAAAGTTTCCTTGCACGTGAAATTTGCATAGTAGACAGTTTTGAAAAGGATGCCTTAGCAGATTGCAACTGAACAAAATCAGAATTTGGTACGAGTTCATATACATTTGTGTTTCTTTTTCCTACGCAGAATAAAATTTGCTGATATTGTGTAATAAAGCAACGTTTCGCCTATGGATCGTACACGTAATGTATCACTGCCGTGCTCTTCAAATCTTTCAGATTGATCCCTCCTCTGTCACAAAGTTAGACTGTTTTCAAAGAATTTTGAAGGTAGGTTGTTCTTGGAAAGAAATGTTTTCAGAAATTTTGAACACAGCGCGTTCATTTGAGGAAACTTCACAACTCAGCAACTTAACCTTCTTTTATGAATTGTGAGAACATATTTTCTTGGTTCTCACAAGTCAAGCGTGATTCACCTAAGCCCACTGTGATGACATTCTTTCTGAAATTGAGACGTTTCTCGTAAATTCGGATACGCCTACGATGACAACTCCTGAAAATTAAGGCTTGCTACAGCTCATGCTTTGGAGCGTCAGGAAATGTAGCAAATCGTGGCAAAACACACCTACTGCAGTTAGACGTCGTATGTCAGGAGGTTTTACAGTCTGAGGGTTCAAAAAGACGTCCAACAATAAAGTTTTTTAAATATCCCTAGTTCTTTTAGCTGTTCGACCGCGTGCTACTTTCTGAACTGGAAGACAATTTTTTGAAAATAATGAAGGAATTACGCAGTTTGCTATTCCACGGGAAACGACGCGAATGGATACTTGCCCATGTTGTAGACTCCTGAAGAGATACCTACCTCAACTTTGAATCCATAGCACATAAGGGTCTACAACAAAGTTGGGTATGATTGCATAGAGGGCTCATTCTTCTTGCTTTAAAAAAGTGCTACGTGTCTATTGGTGTACTTGTTTATTTGTTTGCATTCGTGTCTACGGGTGTGTTTCCAAAAAAATTCCTAAATCCTTTTACTTTGAGCTCACGGGTAGACTTATAGGTAAGATGAAGGTTTATCATGAAGGGTGAGAATGCTGGTGACAAGTGACGGAAAGTGATAGCAGTTGATATGGAATGATAACAGGTTAAGCAGAAAGGCTTAGTGGGCTCATTGTGCTCGTGGTGTCAGCAGTCAATCCTCGTAGTTTCGCACGCAGTGTGACGTGATCATAAATAGATCGAGGATCTCATTGTCACGGGCAAGTGACTGATTCCTATGTACGTTCAACCTACAACGGATGGCAGGCTTGGATTGCCTATGAAGGTTTAAGCCCTTCTTCCAGTTCCCTAATTATGTGACTGCTAACACCCAATCTTCGCTCTAATTTCTCAACTTACTGTTACAAACACTGTCGTGAAGGGTAAGAAGGCCCTCACTCAGTCTGGAGGAAAAAATGTCAGGCTAGAGCAGATCCCAGAAAATTCAATACATTAGATCACAGGAAGCACCTTATTATGCGAAACGGCGACATATGTACATGGCGATATGTGTACAACGGCGTGTCCCAAATATGAGTGTTAAACTTTAAGAACTTTTGGCAATTTCTATTTTTTCAGTTTCGTCTCACTGTTATTCAATAATTGCACACGCACATTGCATTTTTTTTGCAATCTGCATAATTATTGAGGTAAGACCCTTTGACGTCTGGGAGGCCAATCCTGCCATATTTCATCGAGAACGACTCAGTTATCCCCTTACCATCCGGATCGCTGAATTCTTTGACCTTCGGAAGATCCATGGCAGTCAGTGCTGTTCCCACCCCACTATCAACTCGGGAACTCATTTCGCTATAATCTGGAGACCGAGCTCTTTGGTGGTTGTCTCGCGTTGGCGTGGGTGGCACCAAAGCTTGGTGGAGCTGGTTCTCGACAGGTTCCTCTGTAATGAATCTTGTCGGTTAGACTGCCTTTCATCCGTAAGAAGGCCTTGGTTCGATAACTGCCTTGAGCTGCCCTGACAGCATCAAACTCAATAGGTGGTAGTGCCGCGACTGACGATATGTCATTATCACTGAGCAAACGAAATGTTCTGCGAAATTCATTTTGCTGCGACTCGCTGTGATCTGTCTCCATTGGAGTCGTATGCTCCGCGGACCTAGGAGCCTGTAAAAGATACGTTTGTGCGGATTTAGGGATGTCGAAAAGCAGTGGGTTCCTAGATGGCAAGAGCTTCCGACCAGTTTGGGCCTGTTCGATACCCATTGTCTGGATCGGTTCGACCAGATTACCTACGGCTCTAACCACCTCGGTGGACCTCACTTTCAACATCTTCGATAGTACGCGCATGCATTTGTCATCATGCAGTGCTTGTTCGAATACAATTTCTCACTCTTCGCTGTGTTTTGCATGTGCCTCTGATGCCTTTTGCACAACCCCGTCCGCTAACTCATTAATGCGGTCCAGCAACTTCCTTATCACCTTACACTCCGGTTCTAGCAATCTATGTAGTCCCTTTTCCAGATCCTCTGGTGAGGTGATTTCCCCATCACCTAATATGATTGCTATGCTTTTCGGCGTCTCTTGCAATTTTGTCAATCTTGGCACGCAGTGCGTAACTGTAGACCGCACCTGCTGCTGGTTCTGTTGCGTTAGCTCTAGGACTTGTGCTCTGAGCTGTGCCAATTCTTGCTGCACTTCGTCCATTTTGGTGTCCAGCGCAACGTCTTCTTCCATCAGCCGTTCCAGTTCGTCTGACATAGTTTCGCTCTGGAACAGGTCCCATTCCAGTTTAGCCAAAGGTAAGCTACTGATTCGATGCTACCTTTTCAGTATCGAATTCTACCCTCTGAGTTCTGATGGAACAGTTGAGGTTGTTTCAGTGGTCCTGCAAAGAAAACAACTTTTTTGGCGCAGCGGTCTGCCTTGCAAAAACCTTTTCTTCTGTCCCACAGGGTGCACTGACGGATCTCTGCACAGTGCAACTTGTAGGGGCTGTCCGTCTAGCAGCTTTGTCGAGCCCGCCGCTCTATAACGGCTCTACGGCTCGCTAGAGGCTTTTCAGAAGCTTGGGGACTCCCCCGCTTCTCACTGCCCTAAACCTACCTTATTGTTTGAGCCGAATCGGTTCGGCCCCCATGTAACGGAGCCTCGGGTGCTCCGGTGTGTGTGAGTGCAACTGGTAGTCGAGCTAGAAGTTAAACTCTCAATTTATTGGACGTATCGGTACAATAAGATACCGGTAGGGCGCTGCTCCAGTGGCAAGAAATTGTGGAAGTACAATCCTCCTAATACATAGAAGAACCCACAAAGTGACAAAACTAATACCTATATAGGAGTACTGAGAGCGCCTAAAGTTCTGATCGCGCGGGAGTAAATGTCAAATAAGTTGATCAGAAAGGTGATCAATAGACAAGGGTTAACATGTGTAGATCACCAGTTCCGACGTCTGTTCTGAAGTCCATCCTCTACAAAAGGATCATAAGCCAAAAAGGGAGTCACAGCACCTCACCACTCTGGTTTCCAGACAACAAAAATGCCAAACTACTTCTTGGTCAAAAACTGCTTAAAAGGCCTGAAAATGTGAATCAGAGGAAGCGAGCTCAAAGTCATAAGAAGGATCAGGAACGGTTTCCTGACAAAATAAGTATAACCTGAGCTGCATGGTTTTTGCAACGTGAGGTCAAGCGTCATCATAAAGAAGATAGACTGAAGCCCTCGTAGTATTTTTTCTTCAACTATGTGAAAAAGCTCTCTTAGGTGACTACAGCAGATCGTTGTCGTGAATGTTTGTTGTTAAAGAAGCAACCTCTGGTACAATGTTCAATTCTAATCGCAAATCCAACTAAGCCTTCCTGGGATGGTGTTCTAGCTTGGGCTACAGTTGTTACCAGATTCTCTTGATTAGGAACGACTGCCGGAAACGTAGATGGTCTGTAAATCGTGCGAGTTCCATCGAGAACAGCTTTCTTGCAACCGTTTTGTCGAAGTATCCAACGAAGGTTTCTAAGAAATGAGCTTTGCTTATTCTTTGCTTGTAACCTTTGGTTTCCCTCATCGCTTCGGGAAGAATCCTACTATATATAACGCGCTAAGTGTGTCTGTTGGTTTGTCTGTGTGTGTGTGTGTGTTTGACCGGAAATTCATAACTCGGGTTCCCGTTGACCCAGAGAGTTCAAATTTGGTAGGGGTACAGGCGGCAGGATAGGAACCTAATGGTGGGTGGCGGGGCCGGACTCCGCCCACAGGGGGCGGGGTTTGTGCGAAAT
>UZAF01016290.1:80918-101436 GCA_900617895.1 Haemonchus placei | reverse complement strand
GAGAAAAAGGAGCACAATTATCTCAAACAGTCATCCCGTAGGATGAGTCATCAATGGGAGCTGTCATCGATTGGTTTCGTAAGACTGGTGCCGTGGACGGCAGTCGAGTGGTGCCGTAGACGGCGGTCGAGTGCCGTACACGGCACCTAGTATGAATGCGGCCACTGTCTTTTACGGCTACACAAAGACCAAGGAAAGAGAGTAAATGAAACCTCCAAGCTAAGCCTGTTATATGTAGTTAGGATATTATTCCCAGATATTCATCACCACGGAGTCCGGCAAGGCAAGGTGTGGACGGCTTTTAATTTCATAGATATTTAATCATCACCCTCACATTTTGACAGTAAAAACGACGGCATGAACGCGAAGGGCAGGGAAAATGATCAAAGTAAGAAGAAGAGTGAAGGAGCAGAAAGAAAGTGTACGGAAAAACATAATAAGACTTAATCTATGCAAGAGTTCAGTAGTCAATCCATCGTAGAGCGCAATTTCCGATGGTCGGCAATCACTGTGTAATAACGTGCTCCAGTGCAAAAGCCGCGACCCCCTTCAATTAAGAGTGCAAAGTTTTGGCCTTAAGTTTTTCCTCTATTTCAGAGTGCTAGTCGCAGGTTAAGGGAAATGGTCACTACCGCACGTCCATCGTGGATCAGCGATGTTGTATGCCGCTTGTGGGAAGATCGAGGATCGGTGTTTGATCTGTCATCACAGTTGCGAGAGGAGCTAAGCTCGATAAAACCGAAATCCGATGAACTCAGGCTCTTAGCGCGTGAGGCTTTCCCCTTAAAGCGTTTTTATGTGATTTTCTTGGAGGAGAAGAGCTTTACTTTGCTTCCTCAGCCGGTTTTCTGTGATTATTTTAGCAGTTGATGAATACTTTTCAGAAGAGTTTTTCCAAGCTGCTACAATGACTTCATATCCAGACCATAGGATGCTGGAATGTGTCAAAATGCTGAGCCATTCAGAGGTAAATGTTATATTCAGCTGAAATTTTCATAATTGTTATGGTCAAGAGTGTTCTTTCAAGCTTATCTCCTGGATAGACCTTCTCAGAACCATCACGGGGTTCACGCAGTTCCAAAGGTCTCGTTGTGTTGTGGCCTTATGCGGCATGTTGGAGTCAGAGCTTCCACATTTGCAGTGAGACTTTTCGATATCACGAATGAGGCTTACAAAAGATTGACTCCTCCATGAGGTTACTGCTTTAGGTGCTCATTCTCCCATATCAGCGAGTGCCTTGCATTGACTGAAGCAATTATTGACGTATTTGTATGGATTGTTGAGGCAATACAGGTCAACCACTTTCTTTCTTTCTGGATTCCCAAGACGTATGCGTCATTTGCTAAGTCTTCATATTGCAGGCATATCGTGATTTGGACGATTTTGAAGTGATCGATGTGGAGGGCGTGTTATTTCAAACATTTTCTTCTTTTCTCAATGACCCATTTGTCTTCCGACTTATGTGCCTTGCTACAAAAAAATATGCTGGTACGTCAACCATGTCGGACGTTCTTCTACTTATTTTCTTTCCATGTTTGAGTTATGAGCTTCTCAATTTAATGGTCTCCTTAAGCTGTAATCAAGTCGTCGATTGTAAACAAACTATATGACCTCCGTTATCAAGACGGTACCAGTGTAATATTGAATTACGAAGAATTGCAGAATTCATTTCTAAGGTATTTTCTTTTCAAGGAATGTTTTTTCCTAGATGAGTTCAGAAGTTCACACTAAACAACACAATAATCTACTGGCTTTCGCATGCAGCCGTGTGCTAATAGAGAATTTATGACTTCAGTAGGTAGCCTTTCGCCTAGCGGAAATTGAAGTCTGATGGCAGTATTCCTATACTGATGGAACTCATTGACCGCCTATGGCTTTCTGCGTGGAACTTCATTGTTTTGGTATCGATCAAAATCACATAAATCCTACCCATTCCATCACTTTCGACAAATTTGGAAGAAGCTCTTTCCACCGCCGATCTCTTTGCTTCTCGAACCTTTCCAAGCCCTTTTTGGATCTTGACCTCGAGAAGGTGCCGTCTTCGCCTTGTTCATCCCCAAGGCTACTACCCACTTCCATTACTCCTGCTCCGTCGTGGAATCAAGAATTAACAAACTAGCTTCTTCGTGACTGACCTTTACCGATCTTCGCTAGGCTTAGGGCATTTTCAGAGTTTTCGTGAATCTTTTTGTATTGTTCTGCTCGTATGATGTTCGCCCGCATAGCAGGAGGGGCCTCCAATGCCATACTCACGAGCGCATTGATGATATATGTATATGCAATGCGAGACAAATTATTGTTTTGAATGTTTTAATCTTTCGACTCGACGCCGTTATACTTCTTCCTTAACCCTATGTTTTGAGCAGCTTTTTCCGCTATTTAGCTGCCTCTCGTTAAGTTTATGTCGCAAGGCGCGGAGCGAGGTTAGGAGAGCGCTTTCATAGCTTTATTCGGGTGGTTGGTGAAGCATTTCGCTGTTTTGAAGTGGTTGAAAAAGTTCAGTGAAAATGCCTGCTTCTGTGAAAATCACGTATCTCAATTTGGAAAGGCGTGATGTGAATAGTATACAATATTTACCATACTATCATCTGGCTACTCACACTCACTTCTACTTTCTAGGATTTTCGACCCACCCAAACTTGAGAGCTCTGAGCTTAGTGTGAAATACAATTTCGTAAGTGTTGCGGTCATTTACAGTTCCAGCCATTTCGGATCCTTCTTTAGCTGTTGCTTTGCAGCGTCGATCTGGTATTCGCTCTTTAACTGCAGTATTTTCGTGCTTCCGCGTTCTGGCCGCAGTGGAAGAGGTATTTTCTTGCTTGATTGCTGCTTACTCTCTTTTATCTCGTGTGTTATTCAGGTAGCCGATACTATGCTCCTTTTTGGACAGATTAACGCCATAAGTCATCATGAAATTGTATCAGATATGTTACATGCGTCTTTTATGATATTGGTAGGAATGATATCTAACAGTTTTTTATCGTATGATTTATTTGCTAGTAACGCTGTACCAACATTTTAGTTGGAAGAACAAGAAACTCGTGACAGTTGCAAGTCATCAATAGAAATGTTTTTCTATGTGAAAATGCCTCGTGTCTGGGCCGCAATGATAAGGCTGGGTATGAAGCCGGAAAGCGTCGTCAGGGGTGTGCAACACATGCTCACAGAATGTAGACAGGTAGTAGTTTGTCTTTTCGCCTAGTTACTTTAGTTCATTAAAACTATTAGGAATTATGAAATATGCTGAATCTTGAATGCTTGGTCCAGTTAGTCTTTGTCACTTCGGGTATTGTTCAATGCTCTCATCCCTTCTTCCCCCTCTTCCAGCGTTGTGGCTGAAGAACGCTCTAAGTACTAACCCTCTTCCTTGCAGTTCATTCCTGTTTTTTTTTCTTTATTTTTTTACATTACTTTATTCTTTCGCAGTCCTTTCATTTGCCTCTTCCGAATTCTTTCTTTTTCGGAAATGGTGTTTCTTCGATTCATTAATGCTTTTAAGTCGCTGTAAGTCAATGAATATGTAGATTTTCAAACGCATACGGTTAGGTCTAACAAGCAGCTAACTCCGTCTGCCTGTCCTTTTATTCGAATTTTTGATTGCCTAACTCCTGTATACAACGNNGTTCGTTAAATTTTCAGAGACTATTTCTTAGAAATTCGTATCTACACTACATACTACTGCGTTTCAGATATCTCACATTCTCCCCTTTCTCTTCAAAAGAGGTCCTATATTTTAATGATGAACATTCTAACTTGCTTCGTCCGGAATTGCTTGACTTTTGATGTTATCAGTATTCCTACAGTAATTGCTCCCAGAAACATTTGTATCAATCCTGGTCTTTTTTCATCTTCCGAAGTAGAGATCATACCACTACCCGTAGCTTTTTAACTGTTCAATCGTTATCGTGCTTTATCTATCCGGTATATGCTGCGCTATTATTCCTTCAATCCCTCCGTGGTCGGGGTCGGTGATTATCAAGCAAACTGCCTGGAAAGATGAAAGCTCAGTCTTGTTGATCGGCTGGCCCTCGCTCGCCTTGTGAAGGACGAATCGCAGGCTATTCAAAAAACAGATCTGAGTGCAAGTCGCTTGCGTGGACCCATTCAAAACGGGTTCTATCAAAATGATGCTCAGAATCTACGTGATTTATGCCTCGCATATTATCTGCCATTCCCTTTATCCTAACAGTGTCTTTCCGACACCGTTATTCATTTAACTAAATTTATTTAATTTGATGGATCATTCATTGAATATGAAGAAGGCAGCATCATAATCTTCTGCTATTCCCCATATCATCGTATAACATATCTCGCAGTTGCGCGCTTGAGGCTCTGGAATCTGTACGTGGGTAATCATTAGTGGGTGTAGCATCAACGTTGTCTTTCGCGCCTCCTCTTTGTTTAGTGAATTTTCAGAAACAGAGAGATTGAAAGACTAGTTGCGCCTACCACTCGTTTCTAGTGTTTTCATTTCGCATCTGTTCAATACTGTAGCGTTTGCGCGACCGTAAATGTACTTCCTTTTCAGGTCATTGATAATGTGGATTCCATTGTTAAGGACAACACAATTCGAGCAATAGTGCGGCAGCTTATATCAGAAAGGGTAATGTCTGATGCAGATGGAGAGCTTCTAATTGCACAAAGGTCACTGTTTATGTTGGTAATGTCCAGACATTAGCCTAATTTGTCTCTTCTATAGAAACGAACAACTGAAAATGATACAAGGGCTCGCATGTTTGACAAGGGACGATGTTCAACGGCAAACCCAAGTAGCTGTCGTTCTGAGTGCTGTGCAGGCAAGGCATGTGATTGACAAACTGTGGAACATGCAGGTGTGAGAGAAATATGCATCGTTGTGATACGCCTACTTCTTATGGCGTCACTTATAGGAAAAATTGATGACTGTTCTTACACGGCTTATTGGAAGTGGAGGCTACGCCTTCGATGCCTTTTGCTCTTCTTATGGGTTAGAAGGTACACTAGGTGAAATGAGCAGTAGATTAGCAAGGTATGTACTACTACTGTACTAAAGCATTTTCTTACGGGTCCATAGTTGATCTCCTAGTCTCGCTGTTTCATTTTCAGCTTAAACCTGTTATCGGAATCCCCTTCAAATGTGTGTGTTGATAGAAACATGACCTTCGACCTGACTTTTACGATGCTAACAAGAATAGTCTACAAATACAGCAATCTTGTACGTTAAACTTTTATCGTGTTATATTTATATAGCATAGTATGTGCAAATACGCATATTTATTAACTTTTTTCTTGAAGTTTGATATACAGTGAAGTGTTCAATTCAGACTCTTGATGAATTGGTAACAGATCCGAGGGGTGGCCCGGACAATACAGCGTGTGCTTTGTAAGTAGTTGTCGTCTGTACTAGTATGGAAATTGTCGGTCTCGTTTCTTCCGAAAATACGTTTGCAGCTACCAATGGTCATCTCGATACGTGAAGCGAATATCTTCTAATGGACAGGAATCTTTTGAAAGGGACACCCCCCTTGTTCCGCCTGAACTGAAAGCCGCCTACAAAGAAAGAGTTCTTCGACTGAAAGAGCGCCAGCTGTTCTGGGATCCTGTAGTGTATGTTTTTCCTGGTTAATTAGTTTTAATTAGTTAGTTTTTGATTCTAATTTCTGTACTATACCCTGTATCCGAAGTTTTCATTCCTGTGGAAGAAGATTCGTTGGTTCATTATTGAACGGTTGAATTAATGCAAATACGGAGGTGCATCATCGAAATTGTGCTGCAAATTTGAAATCGTCGGAATTGCTTAGGTGCAATTACGGGAAGCTGTTACATGAAATGCCGATTGTTGGAGAAGTTATCCTGGATTTCTTCAAAGACAGAAAACATATTGAGGAAGATGTCTCAGTTGGTTTAACCTCAATTTTGCTTTTCATTTAGACTGGTGTAAGACCATCTTTTGAATTATTTCAGCGCATCTTCGCTGCATTCCGCAAAGCCAATTGCCTGCTTGTTTGCATAATTCAATGGTTGGAATGTCAGGTGAATGCTTGATCTCTTTTGGTTTTGATAGCGGATATCCCAAGTATTATGTTGGCAAAGCATGTAGTCCGCAGCTTTTTTTCTGTGAATTGCTATCGTGCTGTGATTGCATTGCATTAATTTTGATTTCGTCGAGTTTACTGACTGACTGAATTTAGTTTACTGACTTTGTAATGTTGCATTGCAACACTAAAAAGTGAATTTAAGGCAAATGCTATGAATTGCATAGAATAGATTGAAAATACTATGGTTCTTTCTTTTCACATACGTACAGATCTACTATAACGTATTTCGTCTTGCGCCTTTTTTTTCTGAACCATAGAAAATTATGTGTGCCAAAACCTATAGTCTTCTTCTGTCTAGCGTTAATAACGCACCGTTGCAAGGTTCTATCTGCGGCGGTGTGGTTCTTCAGGATAACGACTTGCCACCTCTGCTCTGGAGCTCCTTGTGGTCACTTCCGTTTAGCCTCAGATCCCATTGCCCCTATTGCTTAAGCGCCCAAACGCCTTCGTTTCTGATCCTGTGCAGTCGCGTCCAATCGCAGGCTCAATGGAATGGGGCTTCATCCCATGACTTTTATCAAGGGCCAGAACTCGCTGAGAGAGTCGTGGGGCTCACCACTGCTCGGTACACTTTTCTCTGGACCGTCCTGAAGCCTTGGTCTTTTTCGCGAAGAGTCTAGCCCATTCTCTATCACCGCCTTCTGCAGCTTATTTTCAGTTTGTCTTTGCTCTCCGCTATCAGGGCGATATCATCAGTGTAGAGCTTGTACCCAGCCGTGCAGCTTGCTGCCTTTTTCAAGCCGTGAAGGGTGCCTGTGACCGCCTGGGACCTACCGCATATCTTGTTAACGAGGTAGACCAGGTGTTTAGGGACGTTTTCTTTCTCAGAGCGCTCTCCAGCACATTTGTCGCGGGAGGCGATCCAAAATCCTCTCCAGATCGAGAAGGGCCTCGTAGCGGGCCTATGTTTTTCTTGGTGTTTCTTCATAGCTTGTCTTGCTTTGAAAATGGCATCTGTCATAGAATTCTCTGGTGCTTCGGTCAGATCTTAACAAGTTCCCTCAATTTTGAGTCGACGAACCGCTCGTACAGTTACATCGTGCGAGCGGTCAAGTGGCTCCACGGTAGTTGAACAAACCCTCATATCCGCCTTATGTTTGAAGATGGGGTCGATAGTACTGCTCCTCCACGCGTTCGGTATCCTTCATTTAAGGGCCACAGTGTTCAGGAACGGGTGAGTCACCTGATTCCGTGCTCTTCAGGCCTTCCATGCCTCAAACGGTACCCGTCCAGCCCAAATGCTTTCATCTTCACGACGGCTTGACATAGAAATTCTTCTTCTTTCCAACTGCTCGAAATACTTCGTCTTCTGTCCAGAGTGCAATGAACCTGCCGTCGCTTCCACCATGAGCTCTCCTCACGGTGGAATTCTTTACTTGGCAGCCTCTCCTTGTATTATACTCTTTTCACCTACACCAGATCTTACGAGGCTGCCTCAGAATCATACCGACACTGTGTTTCACAGCTCTCACTACTCTAGTGCCTTGTGTAGCCCGGTGCCATACTTTGTCAAGCCGGGAGACGAATTTCTTTCTTTTACGACCATCGCGCTACTTGTACAAGGGCGTCCCCTTCCTTATTCTTTTGACCCGATGACTTGTTAACGGCTGTTATTTTGCCGTAGTGGGCGGTGGGAAAGTCTCACAAGGTTGACATATCCCTTGTGCTAAATGTGTTGATTATAGTTCTGGATAGGAAGCTTAAAGCTTAATCGTCTAATGCTAATTTTGTTCTACCGGCCCACCACGTTGTACATATGAAGCTACGGCATGAGAACCATCAAGAAGGCAAGGACAAGCGGGGTTCCGGTTGTGTAAGGGATGAATAACCGGAGCCCGGTTAGTACAAGTACCGTCAGAGACCAGAGTTTGGTCCATAACGTGGCTGCCTTGTGAGACATTTCCATACGCTTGCTTTGAGCCTCTTGCAACCTCTGTTGGCAGCTAGTTCTCCTAGAGCTGGCGTCTTTAGCCAGCACTTGTAGGCTGTTTTTTTTTCTCCAGTTAACGAGACTTCGTCATTCCAGAACCACGCTTTCTCGTCCTCTCGAAATTCTCCTCGAGTCTCCGCCAGCTTTCAGCCCTCCCCCCCNCCACTTTCCCTAAAGTGACTTTCACGGTTCGCTCCAGGTCTGCTGGATCGGTCTTTCGGCATTTAGGAGACCATCCTCCAGCATCTTCCATTTGTGACCTTATTTTTCGACTAAATGCAGCTTCCACCCCTCCGCTCCTTGACTTCTCGGGAAGATCGATAGCTATGTCTGTTAGATGAGCCCTGAGCTGCAAAGCCGATTCTTAGCCAGGAAGTACCTTGATACCCTTCGCAGTTTCGAGGGACAATCTTCTCACGAGCACATGGTCTAATTCCTTTTGTCTCCGCCCACTGCTATAGGTAACCTCCTGAGCCACTCTTTTCACGAAAAACGTGTACGGCCAGTTTGGTCGCTGGCCGCGGTTAGGTCGAAGACCCTCTCTCCTTTTCGCTTCCATCTCCTGTTCCTATACCTGGTGAACCCTTTCTAGGCCCCTCTTTTCACTGCTGGCTTACCGTTCAGACCACCCGCTAAGGTGAGATAGCCTTCTTCTAGAACTGATCTCATGGCATTGTCGAGACTCACTTAGAACTAATCTTTATCGCACTCGGAATAGCCGGGTTATGTTGGGTGCACGGATATTATTGTCCAGTAGCCCTCTTTCAAGTCTATTCTCAGAGCTATTATACGAACGCTGATAGCGGAGACAGAGTTTCAAGGCTCCGCGACTGCGATGGCCACACCGTTTCGTTTGGTGTTTCTCAGTCATAGTAGTGCTTGACACCTTCCCCGATTTCTCTCGCTTTTGCACCTTTCCAGCGTGTCTTCTAAAATCTTAGGACTTGCACGTCTCTGCGCTTTATTACATCAGCTATCTCTGGAGACTTCCCAGTTAGAGATCCTATTTTAACTGTCCCTAGTCGTACTCACTTCCTTGGCCGAGGTGGTTCACTCCTAGATGCAAGTGTCACAGTCCCGTGTGTCCATTGAACAGTCCTGTGTACCTCTCTGCTTCAACCTAGCTTTTACACTGATTCCTTTGCGTATCTCGACAAGTTTGTGTGACAATGTTTCTCCAACAGCTGGCCTGTCACTCTGTGACTGCACTTGTACTGACATATTTAGCATTTTTTAGGATGTGGGACATNAGTCACGATTGACATTCCTTCGAGCCGAGGTGCGAAGTGACCTCAATCGTAACTAACCTCATCTTACTTATAAGAGTGATGGCGAATGATGAGATTGGTGAGAAAATGAAACTTCATAAAATTAGTATTTCAACGTATAATCTTCATGGTCTTTGGTTTAAAGAGTTTTATTACCATGCAAGATGATAGAAATTTCAACAAAAAATTCCAATAAAATGTAAAGAAGCCTAATTCTTCTAATAAGGAGCATCTCAAAAGTAATATTTAAACAACTCAAATGGTCTTGTTCGTTACGAATTTGGACATCTTTATGCAAGACCCCTCCATTTGGATGCGATTTGCTCCTCTCCGGTGAACTTCGTTGAAGCGATTGGGAAGGTGCAGATTAGATAGTACAAGGGTTGCGGTGCGGGTTGGAGCGGTTGGGTAGGTGCAAAAGTATTCTAGAGCGAAGGCTAAGGCTTAAGCAAGGTTTCTTTTCTATAGTGATCACTTACCCACCAGGCTAAATGGTAAAGAATAGTCTCTTCAATGTGCCGAATTCAGCCGGGAGTTTAAAAAAATTCCGTGAGAAGTGTGAAAAAGCCTAACCAGCCGGAGGGTGTTCAACGACCTTTCAAAGACGAGATACCCTAATATCAAACATAATAACATAACATAATATCAATAATTCTGAAAATGTTGTTTGATATCACAGATGAGTTGAAATTCAAAAAAAGAACGTTTTTTAGATCTTACACGAACTTCATTTTATGACCATCAAATTTTTTCATTCTATGTGGTAATAAAAGTCATTAAACCAAAGACCATGTAAATCGTACGTTGGAAAACTAATTTTCTTGGAGTTTCATTTTCTCGTCATTCTCATCGTTCGCCATCACTCTCATAAGTGAGATGAGGTTAGTAACGATCGAGGGGAGGCGCGTATTTAAGATGAGGTTAGTTACGATTGAGGTCACTTCGCACCTCCGCTCGAAGTAATGACAGTCGTGACTAACGTCGCAAACCCTTTTTTATGAGGTATGGTTTTTGCCTCGGCAGGATTCGAGCTCGCGCTCTTTCTGAGTGACCAGACGTAAACCTACGCTCTTATCTATTCGGCCATCTCTGCCACTCTGCTGGAGCTTATGATGCAGAATTTTTTTATCAGATAGATGAACGCCTTTGAACTATTTCTCAACTACATGGCCACTTTGCTTGCCATTGCGCTGAAGTGAGCAGAATTAGGGTTTAAGGTTTGAGAAAATGGTTTTGCAGGTCATTCCTGAGTGTTCGAAATTTCCTATACTTTACGGACCTGTGTTGCTTTTGTCCGATAGCCACATGAATCCCTGTTTTTGCTTCCAGACTTTGCTGCAAATATAACTTTGCTTACGTTGTATTAATTTTTTGTCTTTCAAAAGAGTAGGTAACAAAAAAATGATTCGTTCTATTCATGCAGCCTTCCTCTGAAGCACGTCGTCAGATGGCTCGTTGCATCAGAATGGTTTTGGAAGAGTGCGTACCGGACGAGAAAGAGGAGAAAGACAGGCATGTGGAAACCTTTATTTCTATTTTAGGGTACACTTTTGCGAACAGAGTAGGCCCAGCAAAAATTTGAAGTGGAGCATGGAATTCATCATGTTTGCGAGAGAAGAGATGATAATTTATGCTTTTCTTTCCTAAATTCTCATTCGTTCACCAGATGCAGTAAGGAGGCTGTAGTCATTGTAAACAAACTTTTCCTTCTTTTGTAATGCAATCTTGTAGGTGTATAATAAATAAATAAATAAATAAATAAATAAATAAAAAATCTTGTGCGCTTTCCAATTTAGCGGAGAAAGAGTTCTTTTATATCCGTTCCTTGACCTCCACAGCAAACGAACTGTGCGTGTTGTATAATGTTTGCTGAGTGATTATCTTCGCTTAGATGGCTATTCACACGCATGGTCTGCCGAAGACAGCTGGAAGAAATGTGCGAGTGCGATTCAATCATTCCACCAATGACCATTACCTTAATGGCTATTGCAAAGAGATCGTTCCCGATTCTGCATAGAAGACAAGTAGTGTTCAACTTTTTTCTAGTGCCTCACTAACTGCTCACTATCCACTTATTTAAGGTCCCAGATAAGGAGATGTTGAAGAAAGCATGGTTATATGCGCAGAGGCAAAACTGGGCAGGTCCCAATGTCTTACATCTCATTGATCACTGCAACAGAGCAGGAGCGCACAAGTCGTGGTTTGAGGTATTTTTTGAAGCTAGACTTGAGTTTCATATTAGAAGTATAGAAAGTTTGTTGATTTTTGTGAAGTCGTACTAAATATTAGAATTTGTATTGTTTTCGCTAGCTTCTTTTATTTTCGTAATTCGTGAGGCAGATGTTATTGCAAGGGTTACGAGCAAAACTCTTGGTTCTTATGTGAGACGAATCTTATCCTATGAGTTCCCTTCCTCTGTTCTTTTCTCCGTTATGCTACCGCGACCTCACAACCTCTCGCCCAGTTTTTCAGTGGCAACTTTCTCCTGACTTATCAGCGTTCACACTTCAAGTTTTAGTATTGAAGAGGCTATGACAGCAATGACCCATGAAGCTATAAGCTTTGATTATTACGAGATTTAAATTGCTTTTGTTCACAACTGAAGGCCTGTGTCGGATTAAAGTTCTTTTGAAGGTCGAACGTTTTCCGATAGCAGAGAATCCTTGTGATAACATTGTGCTGAATGCTGCCTTTTTTGTGAAGATGTAGGCTATTTAGGGGCTACCGAGTTTTAATCCATCACGTTTGAAAAAAGGGAAAAGTATAGAAGGTAAGAGGAAGTAATTGCAAAATTCATTAGCAAATGAAATTAATAGGAGGGAAAGGAAATAGAAAGTGATCCAAACGGTAACAAATTCTAAAAGCAGCTAGAAACCTACAGTAAGCATAAGCATCATCAGTCAGTTCCTAATTTGTAGATTATGGTGCCGAGGCTTGGGCCGAAACTACTTATTTCCAGGCTCTTGAATAATTTTGGACTGGGTTGTGGGTTATTAGATTTATTTTTGCTCGTTGGTGAGGTGGGTTTGGGATTTAGGTGAGCTCGTTTTGTTGGGCATTCTTGGTACGCACACAATAGGTCTTATTATTTTTGCATAATTCGGCTCCCTGGCTGTTCTGGAATCGAGTTATGGATTCATTTGATAAGTAATGATTTTTTCTAGAACGCTCCTAACAGCGCGAACAACACTTCTCTTTCTCATCGGTCAACCCACTCCTCATACTGCCAATTTTTTTTCAATAAGCTGTGTTTTTGTTGGCTGTTCCAAGCCCCAGCCCATAGAGCTCATCTTGTCCCTAAAGAGAAGCTCCGCATATGCTTTGCACTTCTTACCCCATGCCCTACTCGTACCAACTTGGCAAGACCTCTTCAGGTGTTGCTCATAAAAGGAGGTTTTGAAACAGAAGCAAATAGACATAAAGCATCTTTTCAGGTTGTTGCATAAGTAGTTCATTTTTGTCCAACTCATATTTTTTCCAGTGGAGTTCTGTCTTTTCATTCTATGCCGTATTCCTCTTGTGAAGTCCAAAATGATATGATATAANAAAAAAATTATGTTTTGGGTTGAATTTCTCAGGCTCGCAAAGGGTGGGGGTTGTGTCGACAAGAATTAACCGGGTCGACAATTCATTACTTCTCTTTTTTTCCACAGGGAGAACATGAGTGATGTGCTATCCACTTGGTCACGACTTCTCAACATTATATTACTGCGTTGTTCAGCAAGCCCAAATCTCTTCAAATTTGGTTCTCCATCAGGGCGTAAAACCAGGAAACCTTTTTGAACCAGTCGTCTTCCTCTCAGTTTATGTATATTGTCATGATTTTGTCTGCACTTCGGGTGCTATTTCTAAATTGCTCAAATACATGCCTCGCTTTGAGTTTGATTTGTTTCGACCAAATTTCACCTTGCATATTGTAGAGCGCCGAGTCAAAACACTTCTGTCAAGTTCTGCTTCTCATCTTAAAATAAGATGCCAACGCCATAAAGTTGCTCGTTCTACTAGTGCGACATGAGAAATAATCGGCCAAGTATTGGGTTGGGGGTGAGGGAGGGTGAAGAAAAGCCTCACGTTGGAAAAGGGAAAAGAGTGGATAATTTCTGTGTCTAAAGTGACAAACGGTTCCGGAAAAAAGCAGGGCTTGTTATACAACTCCACAGTGAAATTATTAGAAGAAGTCGCGGCCAACTCGAGGGTACTTCTATTTTTGGAAAGAAATTGGGTTAATTGCTAGTTCGGCTAACTCTCGGCAACGCTATCTCCCATTTCCAACCTTATAAATTTAACCAATACCATGACCTCTTGTGCACACATACCTTTTTGTAGTATGGTACTACTTTAAATAGAATTGTAGAAAAATCCTAGTATGAATAAAAAAAACTATATTTTTCACTCGACAATCTAATATACAGTAAGTGAGTTGAACTTTTTTTCATCTTAAAATATGTCTTCATCGGATACCTTCTCCGTACACCAAGTCATAGTAGTTATCTGCAAGCTTATACATTTCATTAGTTGCGTGCTACTGATGTTACCCGTTGACGACCACGAGGCCCAACGACGGCACATAGCCTCTCAGTCGCGGGTGATCGGGTGCTCCACTGTAGGACCAAGAATGTGTTTTCCAGGCTCATCATCCACTTTCATGTTTGTTGAGGTGGCAGTTAGGTTTACAACCTCCTGAGTGGTTTTGACGCGCAACGGTCCTGATGTCGTTCAGTTCCACCTCAACGAAGAGAAAAACGAAGATATTTGTAGGCGTGTACTACTATTGCTAACAAATTAATTTTGTACACTTTTTGTAACAATGTTCGCTCCCTCCCACCTCGATAGAGTCTAGTGATGTTTGTTTGAGGTTGGAAGGGCTTGTAGGTGTGATCTGGCGGCGAGCCCTTTAAACTCAATTCGTGGACATGATAACCAATTTCCAATGGTCGCATTACGTGTTGTAGCGTGAGGTTGCTTGAAACTTACCACTGTTCAGAACATTCCCTGTAGATTACAAGCCTTATTATCTTGTTCATAGAGAAATCAGACATTTATTGCAGTTCTACATGCACCACATGATGAAATTGCGGTGTCCAGATGTAATGAACCGTGCTATAGAAACTATTTGCGCATGTTTATTGTTGGAACCTCAGGAAACGCTCATCACTGCGTGTGTTGTATGTTACATGTACATGTTACCATCTGCTTGCCGGAAGAATTCATTGGCGTGTTGATAGTATATGTTCAATTTAGTTAATGGTTGACTTTATGATGGACAAAAAAGGTCAAGTACAGTTTGAGGTGCCTTATGTGATCCCTTTGGTCAAACTGCTCACTCAGGTACTTTTGATTTTGAATTGGCTAGCTCTTTTTTGCACAGTATGAAAGTTTACAGGTGATGCTTATGTCCGTATGGATTATTGATAGGGAATATAAGAGAGTCAATAATTGGAGAAATAGCGAGCCAAAGCAAAAAAGAGCTAGGATGTCTGGGGAAGCTCAAAGTAGGTTTCTTTTGCTTAATGTTAATCTTTATCATCTCATACATAATCGCTTTGGAGTTCATCCGTCCATACGAATATTGCAAGAAACAGTGGAAGTTGCAATCAACAAATTTGTTAAGGAATCTAGTCAAGGTAGGTCTAATGCGTGGATTTGCTCATGTGGAAGATACATCTAGATCTTTATTTTTGGCTTTCATTCAGGGTCGCTCCATCAACCCATCAGTTCCGTATGCCATATAGTTCGAATGATTGCTAGCGCTCCTGAAAGTGAAGCAAAACAACTGCTCCTCCCATATCTCAAACACTTGTTGGTCAGTATCGCAGCTACATTCAGACTTTGCGTCGGTACGTTGCCGGCAGCTGACATTCATTGGGCATGTACGAGCTGTCACAATCATGCTGTCGCTGTCGTGGATGTGTAGGGTGGGCCAATATTATGAATACAGCGCGCGGGCGCGCAAAACGATTTTTTCTGAGTTTTCGAAATTTGGTCGGTTTTCTGCAGTTAATTAGGTAGGTTACATTATACCCTTCCCAACAACACCAAAAATTCGGTTGATTTAAGAAAAGAAAACATCGTGAAACAATCATTACTCTGCATCTACAAGGACTTTTGATCTGCGACATTTCTAGACGACTTAATGTACAAGGCAACTGGTATATGCGACGATAGGACGCTTTAGATAGGTGGAAATATCGGCAGATCAAGGGTAGAGGTAGGAAGCCTTCGGTAACTTCTAGAAGGAATTTCAAGAAAGTGGGCGAGAGGCTGCGTCGCAGAGGAGTTATGCGCAAAATGTCTGAAGAATTAGATATTTCATGAAGTTCCCTGCGCACAATCGTGAAAGATCACATGCACGACAGAGCCTCCATAATATCCAGAGGTCATTAACTGAGTAAGCAAGCTAAACCGAAGAGGAAACACCGCTCACAACAGTTGCTCCACCGGTTTCAGGAGATCGTCACAGGGAAATTCCATTCACTGACGAAAAGGTATTTACGGTGAATCAAGTGTCAGTACAGAATAACAGGGTTTATGCAAAGTCGAAACCAAAGGAAGTGATACAGCGTAGAGCACACCCACATTTTTGATGGTTTTTGCGGGAATAAACGCCGAAACGGAAACACCACTGTATTCGTACCTCATGGAGTAAAATTTAATGGAGAAGCTTCTTTGAGAATCTTGAAGGACCAAATTTCGCAGTGGATGAGAGAACATTTTGGCCATTCGAAATGGACATTTGAGCAAGACAGAGCTCCTGGCTACAAATCAAGAATTGTTCCAGAATTTTGTAGAGGAGCGTTTCCCGGCTTCGTAGCTATCGGTGAGTGGCCTCCTAGCATCCCGGACCTGAATCCAATGAATTTTTTCCGTGCGGTCAACGCTGGAAGCGAAAGCATGCGCTAAACCCAGATAAAAACTTGGACAGTCTCAAGAAGGCGTTGCAAAAAGCCTGGGATGAACTTGACGCACACTACCTGCGTGCCAAGATCGATGCTTTCCCTCGTCGTCTCCAATTTTGCGTGGAAGGCGACAGATTCCAGTTTTGACGTAGTATTGAAATAAGAAATTAGTGATGAACTGTTTTTGAAGTCACCTTGTTTCATTAGTTTAATATTCGTTTTTGACGATGTGTTGTCAATGTAATCATGATTTGGCTCACCCTGTAGAGTGGTCGACGAAAGTTTGCCAACGCAAAGTTTGAATGCAGGGAGCTTACCCTACTGCTTTCCATGTTTTTTTTTTTGGAGTTCCTTCAAGCTTACTTGTAATCCAATAATAATATCCAGAAAAATTGCAGTTCTTTCAACTCGCTCGGCTGGAGCCAGGTTCCATATCTTTCGAGCTTTTTTCCACGTTTTGCGATCCCGCAAATGAAGATCATGATTTGGAGAAGCTAAAATTCCTTTGCTTGTTGCGAAAGTCTGGTGGGTTATAGAATCATCGGAGTTTCTTCAAAGTGGCGGTCCTCAAAATATATTTGTCTGTTGTAACAGCTTGAGATCGTCATGATAGAATAGAGTTGTCGATAGAATTTGTGTTTTTTGAACATCCTGAACAGTACGGGTCCGCAAGTTTCACATATTTCTTGTAATCATGTACATATATATTCCGTGTTCGATCTCCTTTGATCTCATAAACATGTTGTCTAATGACTGTGTAGAGATTTTGCTTGCGAACTGAGGTTTTATAACAGTGTAAGTCTATCCTGCGGAACAATCCTTCCTGGTCTTCACAACCTTCACTGATAAAGTCAGCAAGAGTTTCATGTCTTCTAGAAAGATAACACACTGTCTTATAAGGAAGTTCTTTCCTCTTGAAATTCGAAGCAGTTTAATGGCAGAAAACGTAGTTCAAAACGTAACAGCTAATATTCATACGCGCTATCACAATGCTTCCTCTACCGTCTTCTCCTTCTATTTATTATATTACTCCCAGTCTTAGGCCAGGCGCAGCCCATATCCTGTAAAAATTGGAATTGTAGGAATAATTTCCATAGCATAGCGAAAGAATACACTCTGTATTTCAATAGAAGCATAACATCTCCAACCTATCTAAGGCAAAACAGTTTCACGTTGGGCACCTTAGACTGCCCCCACTGCATTAGCGATTTTGCGCGGAGTTGCACCACAATACCGGCTCGCAATTCCCATGACAAACAGCGCAACAAAGAAGACGAGCCAAATTCAAGTCTGCGGGTAGCAAACCTTTTGAAGTAACCAGTTAGTTCATCTCACACTAAGCAACCTGAAGCCATCTTCGTATGTGGCAATTACTTTAACACTCTTAACTTTGACCACAGCATGTACACTAAGCTGGCAACGTACGCACCTTTGCTATATCACTGATCCCATCTGTGAGACAGCAGTAGTTGCACACTTGAATACGAACAAGATTTCTTGGTCAACAGACATAAGAAGGACGCCTGTGTCTAATTACGACATCGAAATCGAGCAGATGCCAACTATTCAGCACTTTTCCGATTCATAAAGCCCAGATCTGTGGCGACCGCGGTTTGAAAAGCTGTAAATCTCAGTTTCAACTAATCGGACGGAGCGATATGGCGAATAGGGTGGATGTGACAGCATTTCCCATCCAAGTTCGGCAATTTTCTGACGGACAATTTCGCAACATGCGGTCGAGCGTTGTTGTAAAGAAGACTTTTTGGCCAGACTTTGTAGCAAAGGGGCGGGAATCTCGTCGGTTACAGTGGAACTTTAAGGTAGTGAACTCTGAGGAAGTAATTCAAAGCAGAACACTCATTGAGTATCCCTTCAACAACGCAACAAAACCTTCCTCGGATGTAGTCCATTCTCTGCTGTCTTGAAGTTGTTTCGTTACGATGCACCGTGGGTTAAGGTACAATGTCTCTTGTGAGTGCATTACAGCCGTCGAAAGATTATGCCCTCCAGAAATGCGTAATAGATGATGGCTCTGAAAAGTTTCGGTCAACAGTTGAATAGACGATGGCTCTGAAAAGATTCGGTCAGCAGTTGAATGTTGAAGTCATAATTGGTAAACCAGAGGCATGCTTAGGTATCCACTTAAAGTACAGGTTGGGGAACGGTCTGCTATACCCTGTTACGAAATCCTTCCGAGTGACCTCCTAAGAGAATCTAGGAAAGGATAACAAGTCGATCAAACTTTTTACTTAACTTAATATATCACGAAAAAAGGTGCGTATCCATGGAATTATGCTTCACGCACAATCGCACAACAGTGAAACACAGCGAAACTATACCCGAATTGTCTGAGGCAGAAGTCCTGCCTAATTATTCAGTATGCGTCTCATCCTATGAAGGTATAGCGCGTGGTTGCTTCCCGCTGCTACCATTTCCGTCCTGCTTGCTTTAGTTTTATAAGTTCCACGTACTAATGATGTAGCTGCTCAATGATTTCTCAACTCCATGTTTTCGCATGCTCATCATGAAACTGAGAATCCTCTTGAGATTTCAGTACTCTAAACAGGCCAAATAACGAACGCTCCTCTACAAATTCACCCCTAAGTACAATCGCAAGCTCAATGATGGGGCGTTAAACGATTCTCATTCAACTTATATATACAACTCTCTTCATAGACCTTTCGCTTTGTCGAATACGCATATGATATTGAATGATCAATTCAAAGCACCAGTTGAATGTTCCAGTGCAATGGTTGCATATTTCAGCGCAGGTCAAAACATCATTACCTGTGCATGCAATGCAGATGTTTTCGAAGCATGGCGCAGGGAATGAATTCACAGTGCAAGCGTCAATCATTAAAAAACCTCACTTCAACATAATCGCAGCACGTGCGATTGTGGCTGTCGCACACGATACTGAAATCACAATACTAAATGAATTTTATAAGCGATTGACAACAATGACAGAACTATTGGTTGATTCGCTTTGTTTCTTGCGTACCGCCGTAGCGATTTGCTAATATTGTCAGCAAGCTTGGAAAACAACGATATATTGCTAGCGATATACGGTACTCCAAAAACGTGAAGTCCTTGATCGCATAGGCCTGTTAAAGGCTCACCTCAAAACGGAAGCAATGTCATAAAACCGAAGTACAATTGAGTACGAAAAACGACATCTGCTCGTTTCGTTGTGCAGGAAAACGCCAGAGAAATACTGTGAATGGTACCCTGCTCCACCACAGTTCATTACCGGACGAAGAAGTCTTCAACAACGACGTGAGCAACCCTTGCGCTAACAAAACTAGCACTCCCCTTCTTTGAAACCGAAACAGTTGAAAGAGAATTCAATGTTTGTTACCGAGAAAAACTGACCTTACTATTTTTTGAAAAAAAAAGTAGCTCAAGGATATATCAGAATCGAACCAACAACGTTCATTATGTGTAGTACCTTACTCTATAATTGAATCATATAATGTCGTGTTATAATCATATTATAGCAAAATCTAAACTAAAGCCGCTATTTACGGTAGAATGGGAAGGTTATAAAACATAATGTTATCCTGAGCCGCTTCATGGCTCATCGCGTGTAGTCGTTATTAGTTTTAGGGAAAAGAAGATTCAGTGCCGATATGCATTCGCCGGCTTGAACTAGCCTGGCGCAGTCAAGAGCAGCTACACAAGCCCGATCACAGTAAGAGGTTACATTAATCGAGTGCGCCGTTCAGGAAATCTCAAAAAAGTGCTCCAGATAGCACAACATTTGCACTGAGCACTGGTTACATCACTAAAAAATGTTAGGCGTTTGTGAAAATAAGTGGCCGATCAAATCTAAAGTGAATAGTGAATACCCATTTTGAACGTGGATTTTACAGATTCTTACAAATCAAAAAAACAACTTTATCTGCTTAAAAATTCATAATTCGCCGAGAAGGTCCAGAAACAAAACATCACTGAACTAAAAAACATAGATAACACTCAATCCTCAAAAAGCACTTACACGTCTATGTATAAATGAGAATCTCTTAACATCAATAATGCTAACTTAAAATGGACCCTCTGATAGAAATTAAAAAGTTAAAAGATTACTTCTTCCTCGGCTTTTTCGGCTTAGACCCCTTCAGCTTCGAGCTTTTCGGATTGGTCTTCTTTACCGGTTCTGCCGGCTGCTTCCCTTTAATCCCCTCCCAGCGTCTTCGTTTTCGGGGCCTTTGGTTTTTCAGGAGCGTTCGAATTTTCTTCATTCTTCTTTCCTCCAGTTCTTGCACCTTCTTTTCCGCCAACTTGAAATGCCTAAGACACCCATTCCGCGTATCCTTTTTAGTTCCACTATTTTCAAGGCCCTTCTCA
>UZAF01016290.1:66082-80336 GCA_900617895.1 Haemonchus placei | reverse complement strand
GCCGTCGCCTTCTCCTCCTGGCCGTGCGTGCCGAGTATATACCTATATGTTCAATAATAAACTATTGATTACAAATATTGCTAAACTATCGATATGTTTGGGAATAAACTATTGATTACAAATACTACTAAGCTATGGATATGTTCAAGAATAAACTATTGATTACAAATACCACTAAACTATCGAGAATGCGATTAGAGAAACTTGCCCGATATCTCCATTGTCATAAGGAAGAAACACGAAAGACTATTAAATTTATCTTCATACAAAAGCAAGTGCGAAATAAAACCTGCGGGCAAGCTCCCGTCACCAAGGAACGACAGCAATCGCTGCCCTCGGGGAAAGTGACGGGCACGGTGTCTGCGGACATGTGTCACGCACGGACCGTGCGTCCTCGCGGCCCAAATTTTCCTCGCTCGCCCTGAGGCTCCCTGGTGCTCGCATCCTCCTCGAGCCTCTGGTGGACTTAGCTGTCCGGCGGCAGCTAGCAGCTCGCATCACATCCGTCATCTTCCTCGCACCCTGGAACCTCTCCTTCTGTCCTGTCCTGACAGTGCAATGTTCCCTGGTGCCTGCGATCCCTTCGATCCCTAGTAAACGAGGTCGACGGATGGCGAAAACAGTGCGAAGATGACTATGCATCAAGAGAAGAACTGGTCGCGCGATTCTTTCACATGGCGAAGAAGTGGTAAGGATTTGTGTGCACACTGCGCGGCACCCAATGCCACGTGGCAATCGATGCGAACGGCGCGCAATCGATGGAAACGGTAGTGCACGTCGAATATACGTGCGTGATTTAGTTACAGCCTTGGTGTTAAGAAGTCGTGATTTTTACGACAGGTACTGTAACGTTATGTCGTCCGCGACGTAACTTGTCTCGCGGTGCGCCGCTTACTGCGTGTCGATGCTGTGTCAGACGAATGTCGAGGCGGTACGGGTTGCATTGTTCGCTTCAAGATCCACACAATCAGCTGATCGCCGAGTAATGAGGCGATGTTTTTCTTGTGTTCCTTTATTCCCTGTTATTCTTTTTGCTGCTGCAAGGGTGGGCTATATTTTAGTGTTTTTGTTAACTTATGCTTATGAGTGAATTAATTTTGAAGGCACAGTTCATGATAAAATGGTTTCTGAGTCTCCCGGACTTCCCACCCCTCGATCGATGTCACTTCAGACGAGTGTCGAGGCGATACAGATTGCAATATTCGCGCCAGAACCCACTCATTCAGCTAATCGCATGGTGATGAGACGATGTTTATCTCCTTTTCTAGTACTCTCCGTAATTGTTTTTGCTTCAGCGATCCTTATTCTAATTTTCTACCTTATGGGGCTAGAAAAGATGGGCTGTTACTAGGGTCTTTTGTTAACTTATGCTTACGAGTGAACGGATTCTAGCTTGCTGTAGTCATTTGTTCGCACCAGGACCCACACGTTCGCAATGACACACATTGCATACCTTGTCCGAACACCCATTCTTCTTCATTTTTCTGGTCTTCCCCCGTCCAGCTACCCGTTTTTTAGAAGCTTTTTATCACTTTGTAAACACCGATTTGCGCACTTTCTTCGCCTTCATCGCTCTGTTTTCTACCCTGTCTTGCATTTTTCGTCATAACCTGGATAACCCAAAACTATCGTGAACTGTGCCTTACAAGAACACCATTAGTAGTTCACTGGAAAGAAGGTAATGGTTTGTGAATTCATTCAGGGTCTTAGTATCGGGCGTTAGCTTGAGGTAAGACCTCGCTTCAGTTCAGTGCGGTAATGTTTTTGTAGTGTACTTACGAACAATTCATTGAATTTCGTGTGGATGTTTTCTGGAAGTATGGGATGAAGGGTTTCGATTGATGAGGTGAAGCTTATTTTCCACATACTCCCCCATCGTACTATGTGCTCTTATCGCGTTACACGGCCCTATGTGATAGTGTGATACACAGGGTGATCCCATCCAGTCACGTTCCCATAAAGCTCGCCGAAGAAGTGGCAATGCGATCCCGGTGTTCAGCCATTGTCGGGGGAAAATTTACGTATTCACTGTGCAGATATGTTGTCGAAAAAAATCGGTAAATGTAGGATTGGTAGACCCTGTCGGCCATCTTAAGAGTATTCTTATTTATTTATTTTTTATTAAGTGTGCGTTGACCTGCGCGCTTTCATAAAACATCAGTTCTAGCGAGGGGTAAAACAGGGTCTGGTTGCATAATAGCAGTAAGCTTATGCAAATCAAGTCCAGAACCAAACGAACATAACGGATTGTAACAAAAAAAAGAAAACTAATTCTCTGAAGCACTTGATAGAATTGGTACAGAAAAAAAGATAGGAAAATGTTTGAGCTCAGTTGTGTCCAAACGTATGAAAACGGCACTTGCTACTTGGATGGTGGTTAACTGCTCGTCCCGAGACCAATACGGCCCAGTGACACCGTGTCAGCTCCAGCCCGCATGCGGGTAAGTTAGGACCCGATACCCTCCTGCACCAGTATGGTACCCAATCGCCACCTCAGGGGTCATAGGAGCTTACCGCAACTTCGAGACACGGGTATACCGACCTCCCTCGTGGAAACGGTAAGCTGGGAGGGTAAAGTGTACGACCTACATGCATGCGCCCGGAGCCTTCTACCAGCCACCAACCCATTGGTCTACCAACAAGAAGAAAACTTCCATCAGAAACATCAAGAAACCGTCAGAAACCTAGAATAGTTGTGGAGGATGCGATCCAGACAAGATCAGTGGGAGAAAGATGGGGAAATAAGCAAGAACACAATAGGAAACTGTTTGGAGAGCAATCATTCGAGTGATGCATGAAACGAGTAAATGAGGGTGAGAGCAAGCTCAGCCTCAAACAACATCAGGAATGCCTGGTGACTCTAGAACATTAATCTTTTCAATGGCTCTTTTGAATTGGTTGAAGTTTGTGAGTTCCAGGAGGCACGAGGGCAGAGCTTCCAGCCGTTTCGCAATTCTAACAGTGAAGATGTTCAACCACAATTCGCGACGCCACTTGCCCATCTTGTGGTTGAGAATCCGAAAAGATCCTCTTCGGCCTGATGTGGGTAAAAACGTCCAGTAAGTCGACGGCTTAATGCGAAGTTCACCTTTCAGAAGCTTGAATGCTAAAATTAAATCTGATTCAACCCGTCTATAGTAAGGACTTCAAAATCAATCTCTTCAGACGCTCTTGATACCCGGGTAACGCCTGTGGGTAATTTCTGGAAGGAAAGATTCGGTAAAATAAAATCCTAGTAAAAGTTCTCTGAAGTCTTTTTATTTTTTGAACATCACCAACTGAAAAAGGACTCCAGACGGGACTACAGTACTCTGTTACGGGCAAAACATACATTTTATACAGCTTAATCCAGACCGTAGTTTTGGAACTAAGTATATTTCTGAACAGCATGTGGACTAGCCTGAGTCCCTTTTTGGAAGCAGTTTCTATGTGAACGCTCCACTTCAGGCTTTCGGTCAACTTCACTTCAAGATCTTTTGTATTATCACACTTTCTTATTGGAATTCCACCAGGGAAGCAGATTTCCAATGGGGGCAGTCCTAATGTGAGCAGATGAGTTTTACTCAGATTGATATTGAGTCCCCATTGGGTACACCAGTTGTTCATCTTCTCTACGGCAAGATTGAGAAGATTTTGGGCTCTTTCTTTATCATTTTCATTGAAAGCAACGGATATTTTTATATTGTCAGCATAGGCTGCTATCTGAAGTCTGGTATCAATTCGAATATGGCTCACGAGGTCTTAAGTGTAAATAAGAAAGAGAAGTGGCGAAAGGCTGACTGAGTACTGGCCTGTAGTGAGTAATTAACACGTTGACGACAATGTCGCGCAATAGTGCGCGAGAGCCATTCTATCCTATGGGACGATGTCTCTCAATGCTGCGCGACGGTACATTACTTTGATCAAAAATGTGTGCCCGTTCGCCGTTCTGCGGATTTTTAATTTAGGCTTATAACTGTCTGAAATAGCACCGACCTGCAACTAAATAAATCCAAGAACAATATTTATTTTATCAACAACTAACAATCATGAATTGTTTGAAACAATTCAGGGAACAAAACTTGTTACATTTACTGCATTTTGTCTACTCTTGGTCCATCTGCCTGATGTTGTAGAGATCGAATTGTGGCAGTCGGGAGCAAAATCGTCTTTCTTTATCCTTCACATTCGAATCAGTCACCAGCTTCCGCTTGCGTGTTAAGGCAGTCGGGGTTACGATATGAAAAATGGCCGAATATAGCATTCGGCTGTCTTTCTCACAAACAGAGTATAGGCAGCCATCTGGTCGCTGAGGTCAACGAATCCCTTCATCATGTTATAGTCGACAACAACCGAAGGCTTGCCGTTCGGGTGAAAGCTGGCGTCATGTGTCGCAGAAATCATGCGGATGTCCTTCTTGTCTTTCTATTTCAAAATTGTCACTCATTTCAGGTTCGCTGATAAATAAACCCTCCTTTCTGCAACTTTTTGTCTCGGATCACTTAAGGAATGTCTCTGAGGTTTCTTCGGAGGGTTCTAACAATGTCAGTCTTCTTCTTGAGTAGATTGTGAGCAAGCGACAGAATGCTGTACCAGTTATCGGTGAAAAACAACGTCCTTGCATAAAAAAACCGTTCATCGACTCCTCCATGAGCATCTGCCACATTAGTTGCCCGTTTTGGATCCTTCCCGGTGTGAACCTTGACCTTCTCAGGCACGAGAGCGGAGCTTGAAGATTTGATCCGAATCGGTGACGCTTTGTATCATTGTACTACCAAGAAAAGACGCGATTTCTGAACATCGACTCTCTCTTCCAGGTCAAGGCATGGCCTGAAAACGGTTATTCAAGTAATCGAGAATAGGCTGCAGCATGTGAAGCTTACTCGTCCCGTCGGCGGCAGCGTCATCGACAAAGTGGAGATGCCTTTCGATCTCTGGTTATAAAATATCCGGAGATCGAATGTGCATTTCTGGCCGTGTTCCGAGGTTCCAGCGACCAGCAGTTATGCTGATTGTCAAATTCACAGCGGGACATCTGTTAACAGAGGTCGAAGAATCTTCTCAGTTCATCCGTGTCGGTGGGAGTCCAATTATGATGTTTCTGCTGTCCGTAAATGTTGGTCTGGTCAGATGCCATATCAATCAGTTCTTAAGAGGAAAGCAGTTCGTAAAACTGGAGAGGCGTCTCGCAGTTATCCACCTCTGAACCGCTTCCAATGGGCTCGGAAAGGTCTAATCTACCATACCTTTTAGCATCTTTCACTCACCCTCTGCTCCTTCGTCGCTGTCAACATCTGAGATTTCAGCGTGAGAATCATCAGTGTCAGGAACAATCGCAGGAGCCATATCGTCACCATACAAACCACCTGGAGCTTCATCGTCGCTGTCGTGCAGCCAGTTGTCAAAACTTTCGTTGAAGTCTTCCATTTCGATATCTGGGACACTCGCGATGGCAAGAATACTCGCAAGGATGATGATGATAACACTCTCAGAGATCCTATTCATATACCCCTAATTCATATTTATCACTACCGAACTCGAAATTGCCAAGAGTAGGCACAAATTTTGGACAAAACTTAAATATTGCTGGGTGCTTTGCGGAATATTCTCTCATACAATTTGTTTTCAGATATTTTGTCTGTAATCATTAATATTCTTAAGAAATAGCAAATTCTCGAGAGAGAAACTGCCTCGTCCCACACGACAATCACGGAAAAATTGGCTTGTCGTCAACGTTTATTTCTCCTAATCACATTCCCTCATCACCCACCTCTTTCGCAGTATCCTGATCAGATAACGATATACCTCTCTATGGCACTAAAGCATAAGTTTATCTTGTAGGACAGTGAAGTATAACTATTACCATCTCGTCTGATCATCCTGTGTCAGAAAAAAAGTTCCATAACGAGATCAACGCATCACCACTGCTGCCCATCGTCAACTTCTTCATAGCAAATCTCTGATTGACGAAGCGATTCTATACGTTCTGCCCGGTGTCAGGGACCATGTCGCACTCAGCAACGTTTGCGTACTAGAGTTTGCGGGCCTTCATTTATTTAGAAAAAACGGTAACGGATGTAGCGCAGCTACACTTCACACGGCTGTCTGATCGAACAATATCTTCAACGTCTGCCGATGCCGCGTTGCATACAGGGTTTTAGTTGAGAGGCAGCTTTTTTATAGAACTTACAATTTTTGTTAATTTGTCCAAATCTACTTTGTTTCCCTCAAAGTAATCATTTATCAGCAAGTGGCCTTGATTTAACACCTTTCTTGAGATAGTTCTTCTACCCGGTTTTCGTATTAACTTTCGATTTATCGAACGATACTCATTAAAACTTTCCTATGGGATCATAATTGTGTCCCTGGAATGGTTGTCGGAGTTAATTTAACTGCCGTATTCCAATCAGGTGAATAGGAAGAGATAGGGGAGAGGATAGGGGCTAAAGCTTGCGAACGACCTTCCAACCAAATGACGTGAACAATCCTGTGGTGGGAGACAGCAGCACATTACCGTGGCGCCAAGACCTAAGTTGCCTCGTCAAGCATCTCACTTTTTTTGGAGAACGGCTTCACACAAACTGCGCATAGTGGCTAGATATATCCTTGATTGACTGGATTAACAATGACGTAAATTTAGGGCTTATGAAGAACCACAGCTTTTTTTAATGAACTCTCTTCTCCTTCTTTGGATTTTGTGCACCTTTTTCCACGGCGAGGTATGACCACCAAAATGCTTCTGCGCATTCTCCAGATTCCTGCATCCGCAAGCAAAGTTCTATCACGGATCTTTGTTCTTTGAAGGCACAGTCCACGATAATTTTGAGGTATACAGCTTCAGAGGAGTAAGGAGGCGACAATTTAGAATGGTGTGAAAGTGGGGAAGAAGAGGTCAAAATAAGCCTATTTAGTGACATTTACAAGGCTTAAAAAGAAGTGAAGTTAGAGGTTTGACGAGAATATCACGACAGAAGTTGCATGGAAGAGGTATTTGGACGAACTGTTTAAATGTGCGCGCCATTGTATACAGCTGATTGCAATAGGCAGCCTACGTACAAGATGTGGGTCCTGGTGCGAATGGTGAAACTTCTACGGCTTTGACAACTCTGAAAGTTTTCCGAAGCCATTTTTAGCTTAAACAGTACTTTGAATTAGACGCCATAAAGTTGCCTGTTTCACTTTGTGTTGTTCTTGAGACCGAGGCGTAATAATGAACCAAATTAGGTAGTTATGAAGCGAATTCTGTCCCAAACGTTTGCAAGTTTTCCAGTCTATAACCACGTGAAGTTTTCCAAGGTTTCGTTCCATTCCACACATCAGTCTATTCGCATCAGAACGACCTACGATTGGCATGCAAACTGATGTGTATTTTGTTCGTTCATAATGGAAAGTTTCAGATCGACCACCAGAATTTCTGTTAGTCAAAAAGTGTCATCATCAATAATCCATTCTTGATCATCGAAATGTTATCACATGGACTTTTGGAAAGATATAACCGACCAGTCGTTCATTGTAGCCACCGATTCTAGCTTGCGTGAGTAAACGAGCTGCAATAACAAGAATCAAATCGATTTAGAGCCATCCGATTGTAAGCTAGTATGGATCGTGAACACGAAATGTTTACGCTTCATTACATAAAAACACTCACGAAGGTTTTCAAAAGAAGCTATGTGAAATTGACCCGGTACATTGAAAATTCATAAAGCTGTTACCAGCTTGAATTCGCTGACCTTGAAATAAAAGGAGAATTTTTGTACTAAATGTTGTACTTAGACTCAGGAATACCGTGCTGACTTGGGCAAATTCTCCTCTTCAGCGGCAAATCTTCCTTCGTGAAAGCCGGCCACGCTTTCGAAACATGCTAATTTGAGGGGAGGCCGAAGTACATGACGTATTCCCTAACGGCTAGTTGATGCGAAGTACATCCCNGTTTATAAACACTGTAGTAGTTTGCAACAAAGCTACTTTTTTAAAACACAAACTATGAGTCTGCTTTTAGCGGAGACAATGACCTCCATATAATAAAGGAATGAATAATTGGTAGGCAAAAATTTTTTGACTTTTGTAGTAGCGAAGTCGACTTATTCAGGCCGGAGATGACATATATGTGAGAAATTACTTTCCTAAAGCAGAGGGGTTGTACAAAGCAACGACTGTTCAGCTGAACACTTGGCAGTAGTAATACTCTTCAATGATTTTTGCAGCACATTCAACAAGCGAGCGATCTGTTCCTTTGCCTTTCAGAACAATTGTTAGTTGCCACTTTACTATAGATGTTTCAGGTCCTTCAAGGAAGTCAAAGTAGTATAGAGTAGTATCGTCAGATAATCAATTAAAAATTGCTTATCTCTGGGGAGTGGGACCAATATTTGAAAGAGAGTTTTGACATATCTAGCTACTCTTACCCTTAATACAGGAGGTGAGGCCCTGTGATGTACTCTAGCAAGGTCCTACATGCTCAGCTTCAATCATTTTTCACAGATAACCTAATCCGTTGTTGCGGACGCTCTACCATTGATTCGAAAGAGGGAGTACTGCATTTACCTTGTCGAGGAACTTCTACCTCTCCAATTGGATGACTGATATAAGCTTCAAAATTCTGGAAGGGTGAGGCTGCCCTAGTTATCGACCGGGCATTCAATTAGCTGTCTAGTCTGGGTACGACATCGAAATCTTTACGTCATTTGAACAGTGCAATAATGCCGTTTTCCTTCTTCACCACTTCACAGATTGTTGTAGCACTTTACATTTCTTATTTCAGTCTTTCAAGTTTCACTATACTCACCTATCGTAACCAAGATCAAAAGCAATAGCTTCCCTTTAGCTGTTGTCGGCGAACAGGATCTACTCACAGTAAGCCGTCAGGGTACACTCTAAACGGTTTATGAGACAAAATCATTGGAAATTACCTTCCATATCAGCAAAAAAAANAAAAAAAACTGATGCTGACTAAGAGGGACTTGCCCCGAAACCGGCACCTCCGATAAATCGAATCCCATATCATTGTCGTTTTATCGTTCAAAAGAGGAACAATGGAATCAGTGAGCGGGTTCAGGCGTATGACGCACAGTCCACATTAGCGGAGAGGGGTCAAAGTTGACTTGCTTGGAAGGGAGGAATAGAAAAATGGAAGGCAGGGCATTTTTAGGGTAAGGAATTGTTCAAGGCTTATGAAGACGTAAGGCGAAAAGTGATGGTATATTGATAATCTTTGATTCTAAACCCTTATGAACAAGGAGGACGATGACGTACCCGCAAAGGCAACGTGATGTAGATGGGGCTATTTTTTGCACAGCAATAGTTGAAAGCGCATGATGATACGGCTCGATAAGTCACTTTGTTCGTTTTTCATAAGAAGGCTTTCAAAAATGCTTCGAAGGAGTTTATAGGGTGATGAAAATTTTTACTTCAAAAGTGTATACATCGAATTCCACAACTCCACCTGAGACCTTTCCAAGGGTGGTATTCTTCGCAAAGTAGAAGTTTGCCATAATTTTCAAAATGCAACCTATTCAACTCCTCATCCAGCAGTTTTTTCTTAGAATTAAAGAGCCTCCTGGATTAATGCAAAGATGGTTGAGAAAAGATAAACATTCTTGAAATTTCTGTGTGAAGAAGACAGTGTTCGGCAAGACAATGTCCTCATTTGATAATGGTAAAACGTTCTTCCTCTAACTATTATTATTGTCCAGTGTTACTGATTGTTTGTTAAATTTTCTTCCACGGTGGTGATGAGGATCCATCTTGTAACGTTAGGCGCGACGCTATTTGATGGTTTTCAGCAATCAGTTCAACCTACTAATGGACGTAAAGGATAAACGACGAAGTCATCTGGCATTGATCGATCCTGTTTGAGGGATGCGCCCTCTCATTCGCCTTCCATTCAGAATCGTAGTGGATCGTAGTACATATGAGGCCTGTACAATGACTTACGGTGGCCACAGGATGTACAAGTCAGTGCTTTTATACTTTTAGACGAGTTTGATACCGATTAACAGACCATGAGGGATGAAAATGTCGGTGGGCCAAGGCGGGTATCGATTCGGGATTCGAACCCATTCCCATGCGGTCACTGACCAGATAGTGCGTCATCACCACTACTCCACCTCCGCCCATCAACATGCATAGTAGGTCAAATTTGATGAATTTACTTCTTTTCAGCGTAGATGCTAGAAGAATGCCATCCCGTTTTCAGTACAATGAGATAAGGAAAATTAGCAAAGCTCATAGCACTTTGCTATGCTTAATTTACCAGTGCTAAAAAGCTTAGGTATCTCTATCTCGTTTTAGCTGCTATCCCTTATAGATGACCGTGAATTTCGTGCGCGCATATTAGTGCGCATTCAAGCATACCCACGTTCTCGTTTCTTCAGACGCTTACCAGCTTTTCGTTTCGCAACCTGTCACCATCTAATTGGCATTCTTTTCACATCAAATGTGGCATATCCTAAGACACGATTTCCTCAAGGTAGTTTCAATTCTCAGTATTTTTTGATGCTTTCTTCCCTGTAGAGGAAAACCCACTACCTTGCTCCCCTTTCTCCTGCCTCTTAGTTCCAGGCCATTGCTGGCTCCGCCTTTTCAGTTCGACGAAGGCATATACATGTTTCAAGGGAAAGGCCGATTCCTCGGGTATCCGAAGATCCCCTTTCGACTTTCATAATTTGTCACCGCTTCCACGCTAGTAAACCCAAGATCTCTCTTTTCGATTGATCCCTTGGACTCTTTGGTCTCAGTTCCATCATTCAAAACAACGATACAGCAGTTACATTCCTAATTCTTCAAACAAGATTATATGGGCTAAAGCTATGTCCCAGCACAGCACCCTCATTACGATGGATGTTACATAATATTTTGCTGCAATCACAATCATCAGCCGGCTTTGGACCTTCGTCACATTTCATTACATTACATTTTGCTCCCGACAAATAGGAGTGGTCGTAGGAAAATCCCAGGCATTATGGTTGAAGGGTAGTCACCGCAATCGTAATCAGGGGCGTGATGGGAAAGAATAGCTGCTCTCAATACCGCCTTCCACTCTCTCTCAGCAGTTATCGTCAAACTTTACTTTTAAGATTATTCTTTACCTCGATAGCTGGCCAGGTGGCTTACAAATAGATGTATTCCAACACAGTCCTGATATTACGCTTTAATTCCTGACTCGAAAGTAGTCAGAATTTGTCGCTCGGGACGGCACCGCCAACATGCCAGAACAGCGAAGCCTCCTTCCTTGTGGGCCAAGAGTAAAGGAACAAAGAAAAGGGAATTGATCGAATCAGCTTGGGTGATCATGCCATCATGGTAGCCTAGCTTTCCCGTCAAGCAAGCATGTTTCAAGCAAAAAAACGAAATCTCTTCGGAATGCTGGGGGATCAATTGTCTGCGAAAACTTCGATATCTGAAAGAAACAGGATCCCTCTGGAGCGCTTGATTTCTTTATTGCTGCAATCACATGAACGTTCCTAGGGATATAATGGCCTATTACTCTATGTTAATACTCTTCTACACCACTCTGATTACGTATTTCTCGACGATACGCAAATCCTCCTTCGAGAATCTACTCTTCTCGTATTTTGCTGCTTTTCAAAATATTCATAGGTAAGGGTGCCGAAAAATGACTGAGCGTTTTATCTTCTGCATTAATTCACCGAGTCTATGCCTCACCATTACTATAAGTTGATGAATTTATGGAATGAATAGTAATCCTTTTAGATGTTCGGCGATATCGGTCCCTATTCGAAGTCACTGTTGCTTCTTCTGATTCCAACCGTGTCAGCACATTTCTTCCCTAGTCAGGTTGGATTTTCATTAAGTTATCGTGATGCAGACCAATTTCTACATCCAACTTTAAACTTACAAGCTATTTCTAGAGAACGATTTGTCCTGTCTAAAATATTTTTCAATAACTCAGCATCGCCGTAATATTAGGATTCTCGCTGTAGAAAGTACACTAAATAGTCACTATAAAAAATCGAAGCATTAGAAACCTCTCTCTGTGGAATACTGAGAAGAGCGTTGATTGGTCCCTTCAGCTTATGAGAAGCGAGAGAATATTACGAGCCGCTGCTCCATAAGGTTCTGCAATTTCTTATCGCTGATCGTGAGCTTAAAACTTCGCTAGATCCGTCACTGCTACCAGCGACCATCTCCTACCAGCGATCTGGTTGTTTGAGCTGGGGTGAGGAAACTTGTGTACGATTGTGATAAGGTTATGTACGATCCACGTTGCTTCATATCTACAGGGTGACCACATGAAGTGTTGCAATAAAAAAATCAACTTATGGGCTTGAGGATGCGGTGATCCCTTGGGCGGAAAGGAACGCGATGAACGTCAGCTAAACCATTCCCAGGAAAGGGCACCAGCCCACAGCGCAAAGAAGATGCTGCATTGTTGTGAAANCACGCTTCTAGGTTTTTGGGGCGGAGCACGTTTGACCTTCAAATTCCAGGATTCCAATCCTGTGATATTGCTGTATATGCGATTCTGGAGCAAAAAGCCTCCGCTTTCAAACACAGGTCTTTGACCCTCTGAAAAAGGTTCTCTTGTAGAAGCGGGGGATGAAAGCGATTGCGCGCATTCTTGAACTTCTGAATGAGTTTGGATGTCGCATTAGAGCGGAATATGATCATTCTGCATGCGAAATGTGATATATTGTTCACAATTTTGTGATGATTGTATAGGAATAGGTAAATGTTTCCTATTTGGTTTGATATGAAATATTTTGATGCTAGTTTTCTGCGTCACACTTCATGTGGATCACCCTGTATGTGCGAAGTAATCGCACAGAACCTCACCTCAGTTACGAGAATGATAGAGAATGATAAGAATGATGAGAAAGAGAAACTTCAAGAAAATAAGTTTTTGGGCATGAAAATTTTCTCGCCTTTAGAGAGTTTTATTATCTTGCAAGATGATAGAAATATAACGAATTCTTAATCAAAGTTCCAGTAAAATGTGAAGAAGACCAATTTTCTCGATGAAAAAGTATCCTAAAATTAATAAGTGAACAGCTCAGATGCTTTTGTTCGTCACGAATCTGGACGTTTCATGAAATGTCCTCTTCGTGAACTCTCTAGCTGATCTCCAATGGTGGAGTAGCTGGTGAAAGAACATCAAGCGTTTAACATTGTGCAGGATTTGGATGAATGCACAAAGAGAAAGATTAAGAAACGTAAGGGTGGACGATCGCCGTGCCAGTTCCAACTTCATCAATATAAGGATACAGACGATATGTCTGACATTTGACCGGCTTGATCACTAGATCTGAATCTGTTAGGACATTCGTGATTTCTACTCCTACCGCGATTTTATTTAGAATGGATGTGTCCGACGCATGATTTTTCCTTGGGTAAACGTTCATATAACACTTAACCTTGACAGAATTATAATATACTACGGCATCTGATGAGTCTCCCAATATTTCAAATATCAGTTTCAGTGGTTCTGAAACCATGAAAGAGTAGTACTCTCAAGTATCCGATCCGTGAGGGGGGAGGGGGGGGAGGAGGAAGAAAGGAAGAAGAGAGGCACAACTCATCATTCTAGGTATAATCCTCAACAAAATTGGCAGAAAACTATATAAAATGAAAGTTAGATGAAAAAGTAAGATAAGCCTTTGAGCGTGCCAGATGTTCCAGAATCAGTTGTAGAGGTCGAAAACAATATTAAGAGCAGCCCAGCTCCAGATCGGTCAGAGAGAACATCATGATGAAGGGTACTTGAAAAAATGAGAAAACCAATCAGGACATCCGCTCGACAAATAATACAGCTGGTAAAAAGGCCTTTCATAGCTGTAAAAAAGCCCTTCATAGATTAGGTGGTCAAGTCAAAATTATAATTTTGGAACAACAAGAAAAGGCAGCGAATACTGACAGAACAAATCATTTTGCTTCCCCCTTATACTCAGAACGATTGAAGAGGACACCCATTTTATCGAAAATTCATTGCATTGACTACAATTTTGTGACTGTTTCTACGTTCTCTAACTTCCTTTTCAGCCATGCGTAACTCCCTCGACGTCATCGTGCGGTTCCAGCTACGGGGTAAGATTATCAATGCCTTATCTCCTAAGAAGTTTATATGCTTGAGTTTGGGACAGTGTTTCAGCCAAAAAACTTGTTAGACGTTCTGAGAACGATTGAGCCAAAACGGGGAAATCTGTGCTTCAGTGAAGCTGATTAGAAGCTTTTTTGAGTTGATTGCTATGTTTCGAGTACTCTGTATAGCCTTCGGCCTCAGGCAGTTCCTTCGACTCCTCCATATTGAAGCAACTAT
>UZAF01016290.1:24641-65721 GCA_900617895.1 Haemonchus placei | reverse complement strand
GAGTTGATTGCTATGTTTCGAGTATTCTGTATAGCCTTCGGCCTCAGGCAGTTCCTTCGACTCCTCCATGTTGAAGCAGCTATGAAAGCTCACGAAATTTTGTCATTTTCTGAAATCTCTTCTTTTCTGGGTGTCTGAAGCTCTCAGAACATTTCAGGTCTATCGTGCTCCAGTAATGAATTACGGTGCCCCCTCATTTCCACAGATGCCATCAGTGGTCTATCCTCCACCACTTCAATACGCATCACAACAACCAGTACTACCAATTATTCGTCCACTACCACCTCCACCGCCGCTGCTTCGACCTCCTCCACCGCCTCCACCGCATCAACCTATTACCTATGTGGCTCAGCCAAGTATAATTCAAGCCCATGGAGAGTACGTTGGACCTGCACTACCTCCTCAATCGCCTCCGCCACCAGTCTACATCACTCCTGCTCCAGTCTATGTCACAACGCCATCACCGCCAATATGCTGGATGGACGAAGAAGGTACTTTCTTGTTTTTTTTTCGATCAAATGATTTTTCATTGGGTGACGGTGACAACAACCCCACAACCCCGATCACATTCGATTCCCTTCTAATATAAGGGCTAGGGAGAAGAGAACGCTGATTCTTTTCGTGCTGATTGGCATCTCTCATATCAGTCACTATTTTAACGATGAATGTCGATATGATGATGAAGAAGAACCGATGACTCCCCAGTCCACGGTTCAGTTCTGCCACACGATGTAATTTCGCAGTCAAAGCTATCGAAAACTTGGGTCTACATGTTTAGGATTTGAGTGCTGTTCAATACCTCTCCAAACGCTTATGAGAGATTTCCTGAACAGCCAGCAAGCTCCTCGAGGTTGTAATATGCAGAAAGTCGCAAACCAGCTGCAGGTACGCCATAATCTTCGTCAATCACTTCTCGATACGTTTATTGCGGTCTCACCTCTCTGCAAGGCGACGTTTTTGCACTTATTGGTTAGTGATTTTCTAGTATCATGTTTCAGATGATGGCTCAAAATCATTTCAACTTCTCATTCGAATCGACGGTTGCTCAATCGCAAATGGCGAGTAAATTCCAATTCAGGGCAAGGTTGATGTGCAAAGTTCGATCGAATGATGGGAAGGTGAGCATCATTCAGTTCTTTGGAAACACTTTGCATTGACAACAGTTTTGAGAACGATCTTTCAGATTGCCCTGTTGTTCGCTACTCCAAATCAATATTCTTTGGAACCGTCTGAGTACCATCCATTGACTCCACTCGAAGAAGAGGGAAAGGGTTGGACTGAGACTGAAAAAGAAATTTGGAGTAGTGACGATCCACGACTATTTACAGCAGGTCTGGGCTCGAAATCGTGAAAGGTAGAGAAGTGACAGGGCTGAACTTTCTTCCATATAGCAGTTTTCTGACAGTCCAGAGTGCGCATGTAGGCTTCGATGGCCCTTTTCTTTACGAGAGTTTCGATGCTCTGGCGATTTCCTTCGCTGCAGCGGTATCCTGAGCCTGAGCTTCCTCTTGTATCTGAACACTACTAATCCATTGTATCTCAGTCCTTATCTGTATTATCCAAAGTTGTGTGTGTTCAGATCTATATTTGATTTGTTGTGGGTATACCATGTAAATAAAACTATCCGCATAATAATTGTTTTTTTACTCGAGGTTTTCTATGCCACTTGAAATGAAATCGCACTTCCATATAGCAGTGTGTTTGTGCTGCCGACAAGTAGTCGCATTACCCACCATGTAATGTCAAACATGTTCTCTGAACATGCTCGACAATGAATGCATACGAGAAAACAATACGAAAACAATGCGAAAATACGGCAACTCGAAACATTTATTTATTTATTTATTATTTATTTATTTATTCAATCGATCACTCATTTATTCATTCATCCATTCACCTATTCATTCTTTTCCTTTTTCTTTCTTTCCTTCCTTCTTTCTTTCTTTCTTTCTTTCTTTCTTTCTTTCTTTTTCTTTTTTTCTTTCTTTCTTTCTCTTCACTACTGCCTATATGTTCTCATAAGCTTCCCTAGCCTAGTTCCCACTGCACAGCTGCGGAGTTGATCGTTCATCGTGTTAATTTCTCGACCAATATATACGTAGCAAGAGCATTCGGAGTTATTCGCTCCGTTTAACGTGAACCAGGTACCTATCCATTCTCCTTAACATCGCCTTCGTTGAGTTCATTCCCAAACCGATTATCCACAGACGCTGTTGATTTCGGTAGGCATTCGTTAAGCATGCTCTATAATCGGTGTTATAAGAGGGTTGCCTTTAATATGTTGCGATTGAGCAATTCTAGCGTTGCAATGTGGCAACTGACAGCTCCATCGTAATGCTTGACTCTTTTGAGGTTATACTTATTCAGAACGTTTTTACATATGAGCGCTCCTTGTGTTTTTTACACTAACTTAAACAATTTACTCAGGTCCTTGACGCCCCCATCCCTCACGTTGCGGAGGTCGTCCAAAATCGGTTGTTGTTCCGATGCTGTGCGCAAAATAATATTGCAAGATCGTCATATGACCTATCGTGAGATTTGGACGACCTTAGGCATTAAAGGGACCAGTACACATTCAATATTGCATGAACACTTGACTGTAAAAAAGTCTGATTTGTCAATCCTTCAGAAAAAAGGCTCGTGTCGATTGGGCGAAAGAAATGCTCAAAAATACGATCGCGGTGCTTCGAAACACGTCTATGACATCGAGACAGGTGATGGATCATGGGTTTACGCATATGAGCCCAAAACTATACAGCAATCGACCGTATGGATATTTCAGAATGAACCAAATCCAACAATATCTTCTTCTTATCCCGTACGTAAAAAATAAAATGAGAGGACAACGTTTTTCGACACCTGAAGAAGCCGTTAATGCGTTCAGAATGCATGTTCTAGAGTTACTTCAATCAGAGTGGTAAAAGTGCTTCAAAAATTGGTTCGAGCGCATGCAAAAGTGTATAGAACTTAATGAAGAAAATTATTAAAGGCAGTAAAGCGATTTTCAATGATCAACAATTACTTTTGTTTTCTAATCCCGAAATATAAAGGCAACCCACGTTTGTATTAACCGCAGTAGTGTTCCCACAATAATTAGGTCTGATTGCGGTACAAACTTTGTCCTGGGCAAAGGTGATGACCATCTCTCCCAGAACAAAACAGAAACAGGACATTCAGTCATGTTCGCTCGGCGACAACGAACATCAAATGGATATCTAGTCCAACCGCTTCTCCCTGGACGGGAGGAGTGTGGGAAAGACTTGTAGTAACTTTGAAAAATTGCGTTTCCAAGACCATTTGCCGTAAAAAACTTTCGTACAGAAAAATTGACAACTATGTTAGCATGCATAGAGGCCCTCGTTAAAACACGCCCATTCACAAAGGTGGGTCCTGAAGGCATCACATCACTACCACTCCATTCTACAGTTTTCCTACAAGGAATCCCGGAAATCGCCATCTCCGATAACTCCAACTCAGACAAGCGCAAAGGTACTCCTTACGGGAAATCAACCATTAACACTATGGTGCAAGCAAAAGAAGCTCTCAAGTTAGCATGAAAGGCCGATAACTCCTTTTGGAGCAAGTGCACAGAGAAAACTTGGCAGAGCTACTCGACACATATAATTCATCTCCGAAACAAACCAGGCATAACTCTCGTTCAAAGCCCGAAATTCGCTAGGGACAGGTTCGTCTGGCGTGCTGACACTGCCAGACGAACCTGTCCCTCGCAGCAGTTGCCTCTCGGACGTATCGCTGAGCTCATACAAAGTTCCGAAGGGCTAGTAAAGCCAGCTAAAGTTAGCCTTCTGGAATGATAACTCACCCTATAACGAAACTCGTCCCTCTTGAGATCCGAAACAGCTTCAACGGGGAAAACATGACAAAATATGACAAACATGACATGACATGACATGACACGACACAACATGAAGTACTATAGCAACGAAACCCAGGCAATGCAAAACATTCAGAGCACCGTTGCCCAGAAAGGGAAAAGAGGACGAAAAGTACTATGAGTCTACTCAGGGCTGTGTCCAAATAACATACATACACTGACACGATGCCTTCCCTATCTTCTTCTTCTATGATTCAGTCCCAGGCCATGCACATCTTATGTCCTGCAAAAATGGGATTGCGAAAATAACGCCCGCAACGACATAAAGCACCCTGTGCTTTAATCAAGTACGTCGACCCCAAGCACAAACAGTTCCACCTTATTCATGTTGCCTTTTTCGGTTCATAACAGTAACGTAAATGTAACGAGCCATTCCAACAACGATATAACATCACTCAGTTATACTGGAAGTTGCAAAATACGCTCATTCTGCGAACAAAACATCTTTCACATGGGACTTGCTGGGCAATCCCCACTGCTGGCCTATAGGTGCAATATTGTCAGTAGTGCCACCATTCACCGCACTTAACCATTATCATGATTGCGAAATCTGTCTTTAAATGGCTTCTCAAATGTCCGAATAGCATACGAGCTACCGCTCCTGAAATTACGATCAGTAGAGATCGCCACTGAAGAAGCCTCTTTCTACACACTTGGTATGTTCTCTTTTTTCGACGGAAACAGCCCTAGTCTTTTGTGCTACAGTGCTTCTCGTACTTCATGACCGACGACCCGCATGACATCTGCGCAGGTGGCGCCTTCTACAGCGCGAACGGAAACAGCAACACTCCTGTACCGGGGCTCNCAGCCACGCGCCATCTCGACCCTTCCAGGCGACGTCTCAACTCACTCTTGCTGTGCTACCCTCTACAATGTAAGCTATTCAGAGTAGACTGGCTCCCATCGAGACCAAGATCGATTCTTTGCTCGTCCTCCCTCCTGGACTTCCACGCTTATTCTACGGTATTGAAAAACACCGTTCTTCTTCCTTCCCCCTATTTCCTGACGTTGTGGCTCGCTCTCTTCGTCTCAGAGATTTAGACAAATGCACGTCCTGTTTGGCACCAGCACATGGCATATGTCCGAAGAAATGCCGCAATTTCGGCGGACCGCATCATTCAATTCCCTGCAGCTAATTTTGATTCACCGCTTGTTTGGTTTTCTCATGTCTTGCAGTTTATTTTGCCTGATTACCCATTTACTTTACAATTCGATTGATTTTGTGAATCACAATATGATATAGTGCCATGTATTCACTCACTTAATCACATGGAGAAATCCATGTGAACGCAAAATTACAGTTCACACCACATATGCACAAACTTACTTGCGCTCTTGCAAAACATACATAGCTCGGCGATGAAAACCCCTGTCATCGTATGTATCCTCATTATGTTTATTGTCGTAACGCTACAGTCCTCAGCATGCCGAGCCTCAACATACACACCGTCAGGGGAGGAGCCGTGCTTCGATTTGTTAGTCCGCGAGTGAGTTAACGAAAGTAAATATCAAGTGAATATTACTATGCGTAGCTAATTTGATTCGTCTCACTTATAAACTCAAATCCATCTTTAGTTGCCATTTTTCCTATGTCTATTTCATATCATATCACTTCGCATTATTTGAAAATTTTCGCGGCCGGAGAATGTTGTGGCATACTCCGCAGTCGCTACGTTTTTCATAGTTCAATGTATGTTGAAGACATGCGAAGGCCCCGCCTCCTGGCCTTTGCTTCTCGAGCGAGGATACAGTACGGTCGTTTTTTGCCTATGTTAGTCGTCAGCCGTTCTTTGCCTATGTTTGTCGTTAGTCGCGCAATAAAGGCTTGAGGAATAAACTTGCGTCGTCGTCACCTGTCTTCTAATGTCTAGCTTGGCTCTTCAAACCTTTTGGAATGCAAAATGTCTTTGTCGTGAAAAACTAGCAACTGTGTTGCTATACCAACGAGAAAACCCGGACGATATTGACAACTACCACCAAACCTGTCTGTTGTCTGTAATCTACGAGCTTTTCACGCACGTCTACCTCAACAGATTTGGCAGAGTTTTAGATGCGAGCAAACCGCGGTTTCGGAGAGGGTTTAGTATAATCGATTACATCCACTCCTTTACTGGACTCATTGAAGTAGGTCAGTGGTGAAATAGTAGGTGTTCATACTCAGTGCACAGAGATGTCTCGTGACTCCTACCATAACCTCCCGACCACGATTCGCCATTCTATAGGAAGTCATGGTCAATTTGGAAAGAGGCCTTCGGCAGAGCTATATCATCTCGTCCAAAATTTTCAATGCGCTCTAGAGTAATCATGCGTCATTTGGCATGGGACAGGCCGACGGTCGCAATTTGCATCAGCTCCGCTTTCCAGACGACATCGTGCAGATAGTATCATTGATCTTCGCGTCAATTTCATTCCATTTATCAACACAGTGTTGTGGTAGGATGCTGTCCAATGATCCTTTCATCTTACCGACTTCTCGCATTAACAGCCTGGCGTTCAGCGACAAGGGTAGTGCGAGGCATGTACTTGTACTTGTAGTGGCATGTATTTTGTGTACATCGCTTACAAGCTCTCTTTTGATCACCGTTCTCTTGATGATGATTTTATATGTAGTGATATTCGATCTGTGTCGGTGCTGTAGGTTACGCCGAGCAATTTGGTGAAAACTGATATTCCTTTGATAGATTCTAGAATCATGCTGTTGACCTCGGTCAAACTGCTGCTGAATTCTTCAAGTTCCATTCCTATTGTGCTGAAGAGCCTTGGGGGAAGCTCTATTTTTTGCATTGCTCCTTCACTTGATACTGCTGCTAAGAAGACGTTATCGTCACAGATATACTTCACTATTTCTTTCGATTACGTCCCCATCCTGGTGAGGAATGTGACTATGGTCATATTGGGGATACTGGGTGACAATTTTGTTCCGAATGGAGATCTTTTGAGTCGGTAGTGTCCTATATTAGCCGGACTCGGGGGCTGGTTAGGATTTCTCAGACACAATAATCCTAGCAAGTTGCGATGATCAGAAGTGATCTGGATTCGAGTAAATGCTGCTCGAAAGTCTGCGGTAATAAATATTTTGCACCATTGGCTCATTGTAAGTATGCCTTGGATTTCGTTTGAGAAACTCCATCTCGACTGTGCATCCCATCGTTAGGTGAAAGTTTGCCTTTTGATTTTGATGAAGCACCGAATACTACTCTCAAAAGGATGAGCAATTCATTCCTCCATACTCCTGGATGAGCTAAATAAAAGGCGCTGATGTTGGGCTGGTAAATTTCTTCGTTAGGGATTTTTTCGATAATGTCATTATATTGGTACTCCTACAGTGTTCCGATGTACCACTGCTCCTCTAATTCATAAGCTTTGTGCAAAGAACATTTAGTCTTGATGCTGCGACGCCATAATTACTCTCGAGGACAGCTATATTATCCTTGTGTGGAAAAGGAGCTATTATTGTTCCGTTTCCGGTAGTTATATGTTTTGAGAAACTGTCCATGTAGTTATACAGTGTCGTCATTCCCATTCCTTCTTGTTCGACATGTCTCTGAGTTCGTGTTTGAATTCCGATATCAGTTCTGGGCATGCAATCAAGTGACGCTCCTCGTTTGGTTCGTTAAGTGGTTTGTCGGACTTATCAAAGAGAACAGGTTCAAATAAGGTCCTTTGTGCCAGAAGTCCGGAAGCAAGCCTAGTAGGGGTGAATCATTGAGTACGATATGCTCAGACGATTCTACTCCTATTAGTATCGATGGTTCTACAGATTCCCCATTAGTCGCCGCATTGGAGAGAAAGATGTTAATTTCTTTGAGAAATTTTGACAATGCAGCTGCTAGGAAAGTGTTGGTTAGCAGCGGTTTCGTTACAAGATTCAATGAAATAGTGTCTCTGAATCTTGTTTTGGCAACAGCTGTTACCCGATGTGATATATATGTTTCAATATTTTCTCAATATAGTACTGGTTGGATGGAGGTGATGCAGTGGCAAGTGGAGCACTATACCCACGCACGGTCAGGGATTTGAATCCCGGATCGATGCCCGCTTAGGCCAAACAAGCCTTCCATTCCCCGCGGTCGAAGCACAGACTTGTCTGGAAGGATAAAAGCACTGACTTGTACATCGGCTGGCCACCGCAAATCATTGTAAAGGGCACATACGCCCTCATTACGCCACTACGATTCTGAATGGAAGTCGAATGCGGAGGCGCATCCCTCAGACGGGATTGATTGTGTGGATCGCCTTTGTGGAGTCCGAGCGATCCTGAGACGTTTGTTTCAATGAGGTTGCACTGCGCTTCAGAATCAAGGAAAATTAAGATGTGCTCGGATGCAGTATTGTTGTTTTTGACTTGGCCTTCTGCCACCATGAGGGCCAGCTGTTCTTTGGAGCCTAGCGCCTTTATTTAATGAAGAAAACTTCTTATATTGATTCCTTCTCCCTTTTCAGAGAGTGCTCCCGCACTTCGCTGTCTCGGTGACGAGACGGAGTTTTTGTTGGCTGGTTACTGTAGTGGAAAGAGGTATGCGAAGCATTTATACTATACTAAGTGACCTCTCAATGCGGCTCTGCGTTCTGGTGCTGTTTTCACTGTGCGGCTGTTCTTGGTTTGATGGTTGGTACGGTGGGAGAACAGACATAGTGGCTTTAGAAAAAATCTAGGATTAAAGGAATCTGTGGAGGTCGTGTGGCTTGTTGATAGTGAGGCAAATCGTTTTTCGGAGACTACTCTAGAGGAGACCTCTGTGTAAAGTTCGTCTAATAGGGCGCCTGCTGTCAGTGTTAGATCTTGTGACGCTTTCTTCATGAGTTCTTTGACTACTACATAACATCACTACATAGGGAAATTTCATGCTGGNACTTCACATCCTGTAGCAATCATTTGGTGTACGAGGTTCATCTTATCAAGTATTTCTGCACATTTTTCTGCTGTACCACCCTATTTAGGCAGGTGCAGTAGTTTTTGCACTATTTGTGATCTGTTATTGCCTTTATTTCCAAATTCCGTCTTCAAAAGGCAATTTGTCTGTAGTTGGATGTTTTCATTGAGACTTTTTTTATTGCATTGTAGGCTTTGCCACGTATTGCAACTTTGATATCGATAATCTCTTCTAGTTCTCCGAGTTGCGTATTTTGGTCAACTATGAGTGAATAGGTCCATAAACTCTACCCATAGAATGTTATCACCCTTGAATTGAGGAAGTTTTATTTGTTGGTATCTTATTTTTAATAGTGGGGAGAGTACATCTGATGGGACTCTATACTGGTTCTAACCTGGTCGCGATCTATTGGTTGAGAAACTTCAGCATTCGCCGACGACCGATTTGTCGTCATATTCGTCTTCGCTCGTGTGGAGAGCATTATCGTGGCCGAGCCTTTGTTGGTGAGGTGGGTACGATTTATATATCGAGAAGAGCAATCTGTATCGGCTTCTCCTTTCCTGGCTTCAAATGCCACTATCACGTTTTCGGCTTCTGGCTTTAGTGTGCGAAAATTGAACCTTTCTTTAAGGCTGTCCATTACTTGGAATATTTTCTTTTCTCTCTTTTCTGTCCTATTTTGACTATTTTCTCAGCTTTGGTTGCGTCTGCGTACGCAGTCATGATATCTTGTCAGATTTCTTTTAACGCACTCAATTTGGTTGTCACGTTGTTCAAGGCTATTTGCATTTCGCACAGCCCTTTATGACTAAATGCGGATTTCATCTTCTTCTGCTGGTGGCTGGTTTGGCTCTACCGTGTTTTTGTAAAAAGTGATCAATGTCTGTAATGAGTTGTGCTCGTGCTCCAAGTTCTGTGAGAGAAGTGTTATTTCGCTCATTCCGGATTGAAACCGGTGTCTTCCCAGTTCGTCTGGTTAGGAGAGTGGTTTTGGTATATTACGCGGGACTTGTTGGGTTATCATGGCAGATGCACCATAAACCTGTGTGGGCTTCGACACAGATTGATTCATTCCTCGAGTCTTNACTGTGCGACTGACGTCAAACATAGGTTAGGAACGACTGACGATACACAGGCAAATAACGAGTGAAGACTAAAATAGGCAAAGAACGACCGTGCGTATCCTTGGTCGAGAAGCTAGGACCAGGAGGCGAGGCCTCAGCATGCCTTCAATATACATGAAACCATGAAAAACGTAGCGGCTGCGGAGCCTGCCTCGACATGTGGAAAATATTTTAGGTGTTATGCTTCAATCCTATGGGTACTGAGCGCAGTACATTTCTTCATCGACGTAATGGCATTAAGTGTTCCGGAAGGGACAATCGAAAGAGCGACATGTTCGCATATCCTAAAATGGTGAGTAGGTAGTAGACGTGCTGTCGGAGAGATCCGAGCAATCATAAATGACCTTCGCCATTGCCCTTCAAGATGCAGTAACTTTTCCGTCAGGACGACGAAAGGAAGTCATCTTAGTCTTGTAATTGGAGAAGCCCTGTCAGATTTTGCGAACGCTCTTTCCTATCTCGGCGGCTTCGTCTAACTGCTGTTCTTCACTCTTTCAGATCTTTTTTCATCGCTTCTCTGCATAGCATAGCTGCAATTCCGAACATTTGTTGACGATTGCTTCTAGCTCGCACGTTCTTCTCCGGCGTAAGCAGCTCAAGAGTCTTCAAAGAGATACGTCCCTCAGCTACTTGTAGGCTCTGTTTTTTCAGTACTAACGTGAAGATTTTCGACAAGCCGGATGTATCATTCATCGATATTGTCCATAACGGGATCTTCCTAGAGACCCTCAAGGAGAGCAAAGAGGTTTCAGCCTGTAGAGGTCTCGGGGTCACTTTTTCTCATCTCCAGAGCTCTTCTCCATGCATTGTAAAACATAATCTAGCATGGAGGAGGCAAGGGTCTGATGCTGAGAGATAACGTGTGCCGACATAATAAACTTGGATAGTCTTTTACCCTGCTCATCCCATTCCTTTTCTTGATTCCCGATATGTAGCTTCTCAGCCCTTTCTATGAGATCAGTTTTGACCCTGAAATCACCTACAATCTAGATAACGGGATAACGAGTTTTCCGAGGGCCTTTTCAGGTTTATATCATACGCTTCCAGCTCCTCTTTTCCATCTTCTCCGTAGCGCGATGTTTATACGTAGGCAACGAAGATCGAAGGTGCTAGAATTGAGCCACATCTTCTAAATTGCAAACGCCCGATTAGGGTTGTCATGTTTCGTACGAATCTATGTTCGTGGCCAAGTACGTGTTGACAAAGACTCCTACACCGCCGACGCCTCCGCGGTCGCATAAACTAAAAGACAGTCTCCAGTCTCAAGAATGGCGTGCAACGGGCGTTGTCTTCTCGTTTCGGTCGGTCCGATGACGCCATGCCTGATCTTCCAAGCCTGCATCATCAAATCCTCGATAATGCTTCCGATGCAATCGTTGGTGCGCTGGAAGTGCCATCCTTCTACCATCCCTCCTCCTTTTGAGCAGCCTGTTTTAGCGCTGAAATTTCAGCAGCCTCTCTTGAGCCAACCTATCCAACGCTGCCGCACTGATGGCTCCATTAGGTTTAGGGGTAAGGCCCATTCATATTACTAATTTGGCATGTGGATACACAGAGGTAGCATTCTAGGCTTTAGTGTGGGGCCGGAGCAGCTACGGGAGAGCCAGGCTATCTCAGAGTGGACAAAGGCTTTGACTCTGGAGGCTGTCCCAAGTCGCCCCCTGAATACTACCCAGTCACTCGAACGCAAGCTTTTGGCTGATCAGATGAACACGGTGCCAAATGCTTTCGTAGACCTCCACACACGTATGCATGGACACATCTAACAAGGGAAGGATCCCAAGTCGAAGTGGCCATTTGAAATGGGACCTACACTGCTAGGCGTCTTTTTTGATGCTGATTTCTAATCTGCATTCAAAATCTGCCAAACGATTCTATTAAGGAAGTTGTGGAGCGCTCAACAGGGGGAAGCACAAAAGCCATGGTCGCCGGCAGTCAAGCTGTGGCGGCTTGGAGTGGAGGTAAGCGTGACTCTTCACAGGCACGGGACCAGGGATGGGGTTTGCTGGGGTTGTCTTGTCAGTTTTGCTTTGTTTCTGTTTTTACTAAGTACTGCGTGGTTTGAGGCGGCTCCGGCGCCCACCTCCGGCGATCGATTGGTTGATCACTATTAACTCCCTGTTTTCGTGATGCCTGCTAAATCCAAGCGCAACAAAAGAAAGGACTCCGCAGGCGATGCTGTTGCAACAATTTCAGCTAAGCAGACCCCCGATCTAGGAGTGGATGGTCCCTTTCAGAGTGACTTCCACAGTTTATCAACACAGGAGTTGTTGCATGCTATTTCGGAACGGAATAAGGATCCAGTAATCGACAAAATGCTCAAGGCGCTCGCTTCTAAAATTCCTGAAGAAGTGTCTACTGGAATTGAAGCTGAGAAACGTGGACGTAGCCTCGTTATCGCTGGACTTCCTGAATCGTCCCCCAACTTGCGTCCTTCGGCTAAGCAGTCTGAATTGGAGGCCGAAGTAGGTGATCTTTTGGACATTCTTGGTGTCGAATGTCGACCTTTAGAAATTTATCGTTTTTGTAAAGCTGCGGACACACGCCCCCGCTTAGTTAAGTTGGTATTGCAATGTAGGTCTCACCAGATAACTGCACTGTCGAATCCTTATCTCTTCGCAATTCTAATGCCGTAATGACTGTATACGTCGAAGTATAACACCTGCTGAACGAAAGGTGGACCATGAGCTCAAGCAGGAATGCAAAATTCGGAATGATCAAGCCAAAAGCCGCATGTAGGTTGTGTACCGGGGCGAGCTGAAGTTAGCCCAGGACCTGCCCAAATCGCGCGCTTCGGGAAACAAGTATTGTGTCAAGGTTCTCTTCTAGGTTTTAACTGCATGCTATTCAATGCACGCAACCTCTAAACTACATCACCTTCACCTTTTGTTGAGCTCAGGGAAACCGGACTTGTTATTCATATCAGAAACATGGATGTCTTCTAGAATAGCCAATTCCGAAATTGTTGTTGATCTTCCATATAGTTTATCCAAATCTGATCGTAGGTGCTACAAGGGTGGGGGTGTGCGTTGTTTGTTTAAATACGGATTAAATATTCACCCTGTTCGTACCGCTTCCATGTTTTGATGTTACTGATTCCTCATTCTCTGATTCTTTAAGACTAATCTTGGTTTATCGGCCTCCAGGGTCTTCGATGGCTCATGACGAACAACTTATTGACATATTACTCGATCTCACTTCTTCTCATGTACATCCAATTTCGCTAGGAGACTTCAATCTCGATATTGATTGGAGAGCCGGCGTTGCCAAAAATGCTTACTCGACAAGATTTCTTGATTTTTTCAACTGTTGCGCCCTTATTCAGCACGTCAAAGAATCTACTCGTGGCGATTCATTTCTAGACCTCAGCTAAGCCTCCACTGAACTTGTAGAGGATGTTTGTGTACAGCCTCCCTTCGTCTCAGCGGATCATAATGTTATCGCCTTTCGTATACGAGTGGCTCAGACTACAAAAGACGCTACTTCTTTGCAGATATGGTCTGAGCAATTTATCCATTTATTGATCGCTTTTAGTGTAAGTTCTTATCAGGCTGATCTAAATATGCATGTTTCCAGATGTTTATTATTGCATCGCCGCTGACGGGACGCCTCTGACGGGACGATGCCACGTAAATAGCGAGGTTTCTCCAGATGTTTATAATTACATCGCCGCTGACGGAACGATGCCACGTAAATGGCGAGCTTGCAAACTTAGGCGGCTTTTTTGTCACAGCTTGGCTTCTGACGAGATCTCCCCGTCTGGCGATACCGTACTTCAACAACATCGACGATCCCGCTAACTATTGTTCTATTATTCCCTGTATTTTTGAAACCTACGTTTCAAATAAAGAGTACGTATCTATTCTTCCAAGTAAGGAACAAATCCATCGACCAATACTATCAATCTACCAATACTAGGTATAATCCATCAACCAATACAAGCAATCTATCGACCAATACTACCAATACGGCGTAGCATCAATATCTTTAGAGGAACTCCTAAAGCGATCCAACGTCCCAGTAAGTGCATCAACATAGAAAACGGGAAACAATATATCGATAACACTGGTTTCAGGAATATCCGCCTCGTTATCGATATAATCTTAACCCGCTACCAAAGATATCAGAAAACCACGTGGCCAGTGGATCTATACACTGTTAGGCGAGCCTTCAATCTCTACAAATTTGGTACATCGGCTGGTAAGCGAAAGTCAATCCTTACAAATTTGGTGCATCGGCCGAAGCAGAGCAAGAGATGTGGGAAAACTACTGGACAATGGACGCCGTTGGGACGGAGCAGTTCAATAGGACCATCGAAAGAAGCCCGAGGAGCACTGTTAGAATGGTATGGGAGCAATTCAATAAAATAATAGAGAGAAGGCAGGACGGTTACTAGGTACGCATACCGTAGAAAGGACAGTACCATACCTGGACAACTACGCGATAGCCTACAAAAGGTTATCATTGTGTGGGCATCATTGAAGAAAGATGAATTGTTGTTTGATTAATATATTAGTGTATTTCAAGAAGAGCTATAGAAGGAAATAGTAGACGACAATAACTCAAGAATAATGAATCAAACCCACTATATTCCACATCAGCCGATTCCGACGCCACGCAAGACAACGACTAAATTGCGGGTAGTCTTCGATGCGTCAGCTGTCTAAAGAGGCAGTCCGTCTCTCAACGACGTACTCTATAGAGGTCCGGTCATACTGCAATCATTGTATAGATTGTTGCTTCGATTCCGCACAGGGACAATAGCTTTAATTTCGAACGTTGATAAAGCCTTTCTAAGGATTCGACTACATGAGAACGATGGAGATGCCACTCGTTGTTTGTGGTTGCGAGATCACAAAAAGCCACCAGGGAAAGACAATATCCTCGTGTTGCGTTTTACCCGAGTCACATTCGGAATCAAGTCATCGCCATTTCTTTCAGCAGGGACGACAAGGTATCATCGTGACACATATTTCGACGAGAGAAGCCGATATTTAATGGATATTTAAAGCGGTTGCTTCCGAAGAGATGAAAGGCGATATATATGTCGATAACCTGATCCTGACATCGGACACATACCAAGAAGCAATTCATTTCTATAAGAAATCGAAGAAGATTTTCGGTGAGCTCGGCATGAATCTCCGCGAGTTTGCTTCAAACAATAATGAGGTATTGGAGTTCTAGGTGTTCTTTGGGATCCTATGACGGACATGCGTTGCATGTCTTGCTCGCTTCCAAAAGCTTCACTAATAACTAAACGAACAATAACTTGGTCAACAGCGACGGTTTACGACCCATTGGGATGGTTCGTTCCCCAGCTTCACGACGCACGGGTATTACTCCAGCGAATGGGATACTCATTTGTCAACTGAACGAGCGAGTGAATGTGAACAAATTAGAAACAATGCGTACGAATTTCAAAAAGAACTACCGCGATTTTTAGCTGCTAAGGCTAGTGAAGCCATATTAATTACATTTGCCGACGCTAGTACCAGCGGAATGACCGCATTCACACTTGCTAATGGCAAGGTCAAAGTTGCCAACAATACATGGACATTCAACAATACCAAAGCTAGAACTAAACGCAATAACATTGCCAATGCGTCTGAGCAGCTCAATCGTTTCTCAGTTAGGAAAGTTGAGGATCAGCAAAGTCTAAATTTTCTAAGCTTCCGAGATTGTGTTGAAACGGGTCAAGCATGATGATCAGCGAGAGCTTGGAGCATTAGTAAGCAATAGATTGTTAGAAATACGTCGCATAGCAGAACACCTGAGCGAGAAAGGGGATCGTATCATATTCAGGCACTTAGCGACAGAAGATAACCCGGCCGATTGTGGCGCAAGAGGTCTTCCATCGGATGAGATGAAAAACCACTTCTGGTGAACGGGACCATGGTTCCTTCAAAAACATCAGGAGGAGAGGCCAACATACAACAGGTTGGTCGATGCACCACAAAGCATGTCGGGACTCTCACTCAGGCAAAGCGAATATCAGCTCATGCACTAAAGTTCTTAAGAGCTCTTGTTTGACGAGTTCACGGAAGGGGAAAGAAGTTAAGTGTAGCTTTACTAGAGAACGACAAAATATCACGGCAATCCCAGTTCCTAAATGGAAAAGAGCTTAAATTTGCTGGTCGCCTTCTCAAAAACATCATCAGAGAGTGATGGTAAGCAATAACATTCTCAAATTTCTCAACCTTAGGCAAAACTCACACCCATGCCATTATGGCCAGAAAACTGGATACTCAGTTGGCACACCATATTTTGACTGCTACCGAAGCGAACTTCTCAGGAGGAGAGCTTATTTTAGCAGCTTCACAACTCTGGAAAGCAGCTACATACGCAAAGGAGAGACTTCACAGTTTTACATAAACCATTCATGCTCCTCGACTCGATCTACAGAATGAAAGTCGATGAGATTAAATTCCCTACATAGATAGGGGAATGGAATGGTTGGAAGACGATGATCATGACATCAAAACGATANCACGCTGATACAGATCGAACAAAAACGCCTAGATCGCAATATCTCGGATATCGAATACGAATTGACTCGTGCCGAGAAGATGGTCATTGATGAGAATGTCCAGAATGAGGAGACCAAGAAGGTTATTGCAGACTATGCCTCAGGAAAGAACACAAGCCAAAAGGTTGTAGAGCGGAGGACAAAGGATGTTGGTACTGCCACATAGTGCGGAACCCAGCCCTAGAATTTCTAATCCCTCGAGAACCTTATGACAGAGCCATCTTCCCTATTCCTGACGCGAAAGAACGTATTACTGCGAGACTCAGATGGATGAAAGGAGAGATTTGTCGAGCAAAACACCAATGTGTAGCGAAAGACGCTACTTTTTTGGTCAGAACGATTTATTCCCATATTGATTGCTTTTAGAGTAAGTTCTTATCAGTAGGCTGATCTGCATATACATTTTTCCAGATGTTTATTATCAAAATAAAGCCTAGCAACTACTGGATCTTTAAACCTTGCAGAGGTAGGATCACTGAACTTTCCCTCCAATATGTGAGGAATTGCAGGTATTACCAAACTAAGACCCTCAATTTGCTTTTCTTCCAATAACCAAATGGTTGCAGTTGCTTCCAACTAGCATTTTGGAGGCTAGAAACATTTCTGTTTTTAAGAAAAGGCTCAATCAAATAGATTTACTCTCTATTCTTGATATTGCAGGTCTCTAGCTGTCCCAGCGTTAGAAGTTTTCCTAGTTTGCTGTCGTTCTTCAATGCATGGCGAGAATCGAGTTTCTTCAACAGTACTGCTATAGCTTCCCGTGAATCTATGTTCGGCTGATGCTTGCGATGAAATGCTTCTCTATACCTTCAGTTTACCTCACAGCGCATTATGGATCTGGATTATATCCCTATGTCGCCATTTTTTACCTTTTCTAAGCTCTTTGTTTCATGAGCCTATCTTTTTTCCTATGTTCTCTACAGGTTGCTTACACTTATTCTCATTTTCCATGGTTGGTTTGTATTTTTTGTCTTTGTTATTTCGTTGAGCTCCTTTCCTGGTGCTCTTTAACTTGCAGTCCGTTTCCACCGTTGCTAAGTCTGCTTATCTCGATGCTTCCAATTTTACGCAACGTCCGGCTTAATTGTTCACTCCTGCCATTTTGCCAGTAGTATTCAAGTCGGATCCACGAGGGAGGTTGGCGAACCCGTGTGCCGAAGTTCCGACTTGGCCTGATGACTATTGACGAAATTAGGACACCATGGCCAACGGGTGCGGTTACTGTCTACAGGGCATCTTCGTGGCCTCACTATCAGTGCAGCTTTTGGGGGTTTATACTCACAGGTATTCCTGTCCTCTCTCTATTCCTAATCTCACATTGTATTGTGGCGGCGGGTGGTTCACTTGCTTCTAGCTGCGCGCACTCAGTGGAGTGCACAAATAAACAAACAAATAAATAAATATTGCAATTTGAAGAATGTCGTGGACGAAAAGAACGTTATAATTTGAAAACTTGGAAGCTCCTAATACTCTCTCAGGGGTTGCGCTGATATCAGTGAAAGAAGTTGTGCTCAAAGTCCTACTCGAAGTCAGTCTCCGTGAGTCTCCGTTAGTATACGAAGATAGGAAAATTTCAGTGAATGTTTTGCTTTTCATTATCAGTTACAAAATGTCCACCACTGCCATCTGACAGTACCGAGGCACTTGTTTTTGGTCTTTATTGACTCTTGCTGTTTAGCAAAAGGACGTTCCCCTGACAGTATCGCTGATTTCTTGATGACTAGAAAGCTCCTTGAGTGATGATCAAATGCAGTGAGGTTTTTCTTGCAATGGGATCTGAACAGATGAGAATTTGAAGTGTTCTTCACCTTCTGAGTCATCAAACTACGTGGGTGATTCAACTGCCTCATTCTTTGTACACTCGATGAGCCAACTGAGGAAGTGAGCTGTAGCAGTCCTCTTGTAAAAATCTGTAAAAATCGGAAGTGTTCAGGTGTTCACACCGAATATTGAAGTTCGAAGGCAACGACAGAGGACTCAGATGCTGCTATAGGTGACCGCTTCGATAGGCTTTCGTTCATTGCGTTTTTTATTGTGATTATAGGGCGATAGCAACCGCCAAAACTGGATCAAGCATCGTGTTGCCACCATGGTAAAAGCTTAGGTTTGAAAACCACAAAAACATCTAAAGACATGTAATGAAAAATTAATGTATCAGTATTGATTTATTCGCAACACACTGCCAAAAAAGAATATATCTGCAATCCCTAGCCGGTGGAACTCCTTCAACAGTTGGTGACGTGAGTCGCGGACATCTGGATATGGTCCAGAGATTTTAATTATTCTTGTCTCAAGCAATACGTTCCAATGAAAATCGTCTAAACTCACCAAACTCTGTTGAGATAGCTGTTCAGGAGAATATCCCGCATCCGGAACTTGCCACCACCAGCTCGTTTATTCAAGGATTCCTCGTTTTCTAGAATTATGGACAGTAAATCGAGTGACGGGGTAATTTGCATGCTGAAAAAGTCTAAACCATTGTGAACTGGTGCCACCTGCGATGTATTCTGTTAAAGAGAATCTGCTTCATCCGAAACAGGGTCAAGGTATACAGAACTGCGATCGAATCATCGCACTCAAGCAAATAGCAAGCTCCTCACTCTTTTTTGAACCCTCAATATTATCACAGCTTTGAAAATTTGACTCTCATAACCTCGGCATAATTTTATAAAAGTCTTGGGCCAAGAAAATAATTTGCCGCTTCCAAGTTTTCCAATGACACCTTTGGAAATTTGGTCCTCGTATTCGTTTTCAGCGGGTGTGGAGCAGTAGGAACGAAATGGTCGCGCATGGGGGATCGATAACGCAAAACCGTTCCCACTGCCCGTCTTCCGTTTGGGCTTCTGTCTTCCCACTTTGGTAAAGCTCATTTGAACAAAGGTAAGATAAGCATCTCGTCAATTACAAGAGGAACGTTGTGACGCAAGGGGTTATTCGTCTGAATTTTATCACTCTTACGAGATATCATGCTGTCGCCACAAGCTACTCTAGTCCTATTCGGGCCTCCTCTAAAATAGGATGGTTACGTGGAACGACTGTGAAAAGTTGTCTAGTTCAGTTCCTAATTCTTCGACCCAGCGCTCGCCAGTCAGTTTTTTAGAATAACGATCTTTCTACTACTCGTTTCTAATACCTACTCATATGTACATACGAGTAATTCCACGTCGTATCAGTCAGTAAAGACTGGTGGCAATCTGAAACCATACAGACAATTGTAAGTTTTAGAACAAGTCAGAAAAGGCTGACATCAATAAGTTATTGAACTTATGTTGCTAGGACGGCATACCTCTGAATGAGACTTTCAAGCCGCACCCTACAAAATAAGCATACGGTGAAGTCTAGGAAGAACAGGGTTCTTTAGAAGGAATGAGCTATTCTGTAACAATAAAAATCTAGGATCAGCTCCACATAATTAGCTTTGCCACCAATCACACAGGCTCTCTCGGCTGAAGATAACCTCACAAGTAAGTGGGAAAACATAGTAATCTGAAACAACTTTGTGATTCTCTGAAACACAAATTACTAGGAACGGTCATTCATCCAAGAAATGCTGAAGGAGCTTCGACATAACAGTCTGCTAACGGTATTCTTTCCAGATTCTTCACGGAATGGAACACGGTGGTTAGTTGTTCGAGGCAAGGGAAATATAAAATCTCGCTCAAGAGGGTGGATAACAGAAAAGAACGAATCAAAACTTTCACAAAACATTTCTCATTCAGTGATTACCTTCACTAGATATGTGCCAGAGAGGCACAGTCTATGGAACAAGGCAAATGGCGACCTATCACGCACTAGTGATCATGGGATGGAATCCTGGATCGATATCGCCCAGACAAACAAGCCTTCCATCCCCACGGGATCAGGTAATTGGAATCAAGTTTGTCTGGAAGGACAAGAAGACCGATTTCTGCCGGGTCTGATCACCGCAAGTGATTTCGTAGGTCACATGCGCATCTTACTTGCCACTGCAATCCTGAATGGAAGTCGACTGCAGGCGACGCGACCCAGATACAGGATCGACTGATGCTCAAAACTTTGCCCATACCCAGAATGAGCAAAAAAGTGCCCATGATAACATAGAGCTGCAGTAAATTATGGACAAGTCCAAGGTTTTGTTCTCAAGTTCCACTGTTTAGGCCATCCCTAACAGAACATTTGAGTAATCAGTGATTGGATATCTCCAGAAGGCCATCAATAGATTTAAAGTCAAGCCAGCAGGTCGTTTCGCTCAAATCGAAAATATAATGAAATCGCTTGTCTCAGATCTCGAAGAGTGAATTCTCACATACTTTTTTGCTTGAACGCTTTTATTTCAGCATGAGAAGTGTTTCGGGTCATCATCTTTCTGCAAAACTCATCCGACTGAAAAGTTCTCTCCCGCAAAGGGCAAGTTTTTTTTCTGACCATGTTGTCGAAACTTTGTCCAGTCAACATACCTTTGATACTAATAATAGGGCCCATTCCGTTGAATGAGAATGCGTTGATCTTCCACTGTGCTTGAAGAGAGTTTGGTGTGTATCGGATTACATTTTTGACCGGTAGAACGTCTCACATACTTGATACCGTAAGATCCGAACAGATTGAACTTGTTCTCACTGGTGAAGGGAATCTTGCTCCAATCGCTTGATGTCCAGTGCCTATTCTTGCCTTTTTATTCTTCCAAGTTGTCAGCCTTTTTAGCTGGGCCGCTTTTCCATCAACCCTGTTACATTGAATTCGGCATTGAACTTATCCGCGATGTTGACGCTGGCAAGCGTGGGATCGTCGTTTGAGAATCAAACGATGTGCTTATCCTGGCGAGTAAACCTTAAACGCGGGCTGCTCCAACTAGGAACGTTAGATACCGTGTTTCTTTCACCGAAACGAGTGAGAATTGATGGTACTGTGCCTTCTGAAATTTTCGGCATTCTCGCCATCGTTGTACCTCTCATGTCTTCCTTTTTCATATCTACTATGTATAGTTGAACGTGTGACTTCGAAGTTTCAGCTTTCTCAACCATTGAGATAGGTCTCACGTCGAAAAGATGTTTGCAAAGCATCTTCTTCGCAATTTTGAGTGGCAAATCATTTGGAAATTCGAAGCGAATTTGTTGAGCAATAGAAAAACCATCTTCAAAAAAGCGTTTCGACATGTACTTTGACCGTTACGTAGGTGTTCCCTTTTTGATGAAAACTGAAGTAGGCCTCGTATGAGGATAACAGGACTCCACGATCCACCGCAGGACGAGTTACAGCACGATCTGGCTGAAATTGAAAAAGACCCAGCGGTGCAAAAGGCTGCGTGGGCCGTCTCCAGCGCCGACTTTTTTTATTTCTTTCTGAGACTTTATTAGCATTGCGACCAATTACTGTTGTTGTTTACAAGTTGTTCACTGGTTTAATTACCCAAATTCAATGCATACGCATAAAGTACTGTGCTTTGGTGTGACCGTGTAAATCTGTCAATACACAAACACAAAAATCCACGTGGCAGACATGGTACATCGGATGGACCTAGTACAAAGCAAACTGATGTCAGTTTTGCAAAACTTCCAAGTGGGGCTTTGCAACTCTTACTCCTTTACACTTTTTACCAAATGTAGATGTAGTGCAAGTTGGGAGCTTGATTCAGGACTCAAGTTTAAGAAAACCTGAAATCCAGCGAGGATAGGTCCAACGATTTATCAGTTGCCGAGCATTGATTATCTGTGATCTTTAATATAAGGTGACGTCTCACAAGGAGAACGACAAGCTGTGGAGCCTACTCATGCTTACAACTTCTGACTACGCTAGCATAATACGAAAGAATACCGAAAAATTAGCGAGTGCTGGATCTGTCTCAGATTCAAGCTTACTATTCATTCTGAGCTTCGTTGTGACAACCATTGCGAATTCACTGAAGTTAGAAAGTTCCGGCTCGAAAGCACTCACTGCACCTGTTCGGCACGAACCTCACATGAAATCCATGAAAAAAGATTGGTCACACCACAGGGTGGGAAAAGCGGGTCGGCTCAGCCTCTCCATGAAGAAATTATAATTCATGTTCCTTCATGTTACCACGAAGTACATTAAAACTTTATAAAAACAAAACTAGTCAAGAATTATAGCCAGTATAGAGAAAGCTATCGATGTGTTTAAATGATTGCAGCTGTATGAGAAATGCGTTGATCCTTGCAAATCAAATCCTAATGGTCAGTTCCATTCTTTCCATGGCGTGTAAACTTGCACATTGGAGAAGACATGCCTCAACCTGCACAACTTTCACAGGCCAATCACCGTCTCAAGTATAAGGCCAGGCGCCACAAAGTTTCTCGAAGTATGGCCCTCCACCACAACTCGCTTTCGCAGGCTGAGAAGGAAGCAGCAGGAAACAGCCTCACTGTATTTGAAGTACAATGATCTCAAGACAAAGCACAATTGCTCTCAAATACTTCAATTCACACGTCCCTGATTTCAGGAAGGCCACACGCGGTACCGATAAAGATGCTGCATACCTCAGCAGACTATTCGTGAAAGCACACCCGAGCGCTAAAAAAAGCCGAACTAGTAGATGTATCAATGTGACACAACCTTATATTTCTGTGTTGCGTACTGTTTGTAACCATTTCAAGTTCATTCAGTCCGATGATCCTTTTCAAAATGCCGAGGCTTGAGAGAGAGTCCTTATTCTCACAAATCTCAGACACTCAGTCAGCGCTGCATAGGAAGTACTCCTGCGAGTTGGAACGCGATTCGTGCTCACTGAAATGATCTACGCACATCAAGTAATAGCAAAAGTCTCCCCAGTTCGCTATGAAGACTGGCTGGTTAAAGATGGCCTTTGTCTTCTCTCTCATCATTTCCTTTATGAGTTTTCTTCTTCCTATGCCACCCACTATTTCCTCGCGCTCTGTATAAATATCAACAGTGTGAATCAGTATCTACCGCTGACGGGTTAATTTTAAATTGCTCTTGCATTTAAAGGCGGAGGTGGTGTAGTGGCAAGTGGCGCACTATATCGCACGCACGCTCAGGGGTTCGAATCCCGGATCGATGCCCGCCTAGGCCAACGAAGCCTTCCATCCCTCCGGAGTCGGCGAATTGGTACCAGACTCGTCTGGGAGGATAAAAGCACTGACTTGTACATTGGATGGCCACCGCAAGTCATTGCATGTATAGGCCACATACACACTCATTACGCCACTACGATTCTGAATGGAAGTCGAGTGCCGGGGCGCATCCCTCAGACGGGATTGATTAACGCCAAAAACTTTATCCTTTATCATTTGTCTTGCATTTTTATCGTGGTTGATTTCTTTTTACTACTTGTCATTTCGCAAAACTAGCTAATCTGCCACTCTCTCTACCCTTGGGTATGGACGCTTTGCATTTGATAACGAAATGTATAAGTCATGAGTTTCGGTCAGTCATAGGTATATGTATGTATCTTACACTCACCCTCTCAGTCAACGCATTCAGATAGCCTGAGGCAAGAGTATGAAAGAGCGATGGGAGCTAAATCAAAACGCTTAGCTATCTTGGCCTACATTGCAGGCCTCTATTCAAAATTCCTTAGTATTTTCCTTACTTCGACCAATTGTTATTCACCCAATCCTTTGGTCGCTTTAATTTTCTGCTCATTGAAATTAAGGAGCAAGTACATTCGGGATCTCACTTCTGTCAGGTAACTCCAATGCCACGTGGTGAATGGCCATTCGAAGAAACATTCGTACCATGCATCAAACACAGTACCGAAGCATTTTCGTGTTGGATTTTCAAAAGGTTTCCTCTTTTTTCTTTTAGCTCATACATTCCACAGCACAGATTTTCTTTGGATAATGGCACAGTGTTTCAAAATATTCTTTCACTTGAGCCCCTCTAATATATCAGCTATTTTTCAGACGTCTAATTTTGAAAGATGAACGGTGATTACAATTCCATAACTTGAATCTAAACTCTAGCACATACCTTGCAAGCAGTACTCTAGCTTGAGCCGTGACACCAATGAACTTACACAGCTAGCTTCTCCGTTACACGCATTGAGAACTTCGCATCCAAATAGCAACCCTGGAAGTAAAAACTGGACGTCAAATACAATCAAAAATGTGTAATATTTAAAAACTTGGTATCGAGATAGGATATAAACCGCGCCATTAAATGACCCTAAAGGCTTTCTTCTTGTGAAAAAAGTCAGTCAATACACGCAGACGGGAAAAGTATACCGTTGCAATGCTGTTCCTCTCTCATCTTTGTTTGCCTCAACTATTAAGTAGAACAGTCCTAACTAGAGCCATGTGAAAGCCCTTTCTGTTCAAAATACCCAATAGGTTTATTTCGTTCGCATTGTCTGCTCGGAAGTGCAGTAATTTGATGGCTAGAATGGGTATCTCAACATACGCTTCCCTTGTACTGTACTTCGAGGGTTTGTTGTCCCTCTATGAAACTTGACATGCGGCACGGCGCCGTGGACGACACGCGCCATTACCTCACGCCTAACGTTGTAATGGGAAAAATAGAAGTCTAATCATGTAAAAAAAAAGGATCAACTACACGTGTTTGCAGAGAAATTGCATTCAATGGGCTTGAAACATTTCGGAGTTATTCCTATCTTATACGTTCGGCAAGTAAATTGTTGAACTAAGAAGTAAATCTTCGATTTCAAAGAGACTTTATTGTCATGGTAAGGAAGTTTGCTCTAGTCCATGGTAAAACCATCACAACCGAAGGGTACTTTTGCGACTGCACCGAAATCGCGACGTATTCTGTCACGCAGTGCATGGCCAGTGGGGTGCTCGAAGAAGTCTGTTTTCGTTGGTTTTTTGTTTATGATTTCCCAGGTGCGCATGGTCCTGGTTTCGCGGCAAGCAACGATATGAGCGAGTGAGACATACCGCTCAGGTATAAGTTTTCACTTTCGTGACTATAGATCCACGTCGGGGAAGGATCTTGTGCCAGCGTGCTCTGGAGCTTACTGAATCAGTTGGGAGCAGAACGATGGGTAGCGGTTAAAATGCTGATCAGAAACAACCATGTACCCACTCCAAGACGCAGATGGATCAAGTGATGATTACTCCATCTCTGCTAGGCTGATTCAATTTGTAACTTATCACTTAGCACGCATGCTTGCGGTGTCATTGGTATTCTGCATCGCAACTTCATCGGAAGATCGACTTACCGATGACTGACATGCAGAGCGGTACAAGGTTGTTTTGACAAACAACCTCGCCTAGTTAACAATAGTATGACTAAGTATCCAGAACTTACCGAGCCCTAACTTTAGTTGCTTATTGGATAACTCCACAAATGCTTCATAGAAAAAGCATTACTTGAAGATGCAGCGACCCAAACCAGTATAAAAAAAGTATAACGTGGTCGATGCAAGATGTTATAACTCGCTGCATACCACTTTCGACAGGAAAGAAGACCTATTCTATGAAGACATCCTAAAGTAGAGGGTTCGGCAGTATCAATGTCTTCATCATCACGCGCTCGGAGGTGGAAACAAACCCCTGCGAAAACTGTACAGAGCCGGCTCAACACAACTTTCACCTCTCTACGCCATCGTCAGGCTGAAGCAAACAGTCAGATTAACGTAATTATTCTGTTTGAAAGATAAATAATATCCTATAAGCCTGTAGACATAGTGGACGATGCAGCTCATGTGTGATATAAATGAGATAAGCAAGCAAAATAAAGCGACATGGTGGCTTTTATGAGCAGCAATAGAGAATCGAAGAGACACTAAGGAAATTCTTCCAGCACCCATTTCCCTATTTGAGGCCTCCGGCGTAGGTAAAATTGGCTGCATTCACACCGGGTCGTTCTGCTGGTGCGGCTTTCTCAGAGCTACCACGAAGCCAGATGAGAATACTGAGTTCCTGGTTAAATATTTCATGAAAAACGGATCATATGATGACCGTGCCACTAGGCCCTCCTACTTGAGTGCGGAGGCTTCTGCTAGGTAGCTTCAAAGTGCTGGTCAAGCCTGACAAGGATTGACCAAGGAAAACATAGTGAGCGCTCAAGCATTTCTATTGATTATTATACATGCTTGACAAAACTGCTACGTTTTGAGATAGACCCGACAAGATGGGTGATCTTCTTCGTAGCCTTCTGGAATCCTGTGGTATTGAGATTTCAGCGTCTCTTTGTATTGTATTATACAGGAATCGAGGGTTTAGATTCAGTAAAGCGGCATTCAGACACCTTCAAAGGCACAGCTCACGAAAATTTTGAGTTACCCTCCCTTTTTTGTAGGAGCAGTGGAAGCTACTTGTTGTGAATAGTGTGTGGTGCAGAGCGAGAAAATTTGCCGGTTTTGTGAATGATAAGGCTCTTCAAAAGTAGAGAAAATCGAGGTTGTACGAGATTACCATGACGGAATTGATATGGAAGAGGTATTCGGACGAGATTTTAGTTGTCGCATTTGAGTGAGGAGCTGGCTACATCAACCCGAAAAAATCAGATTTGCCTTTCATTGTCGCCATGGGTCATGACGACTTGTTTGAGTCTCCTATATGGATTCTCTTGTAGATGATGCAGCCTCTACAATACCGTTGAAATTCGTCCGCGCATACACTCGCGAAAATCTTGGCGCTTTCATAACCCCCTGCATAAGACCATTTTCTAACCTGACAGCACCACACACGTCATAAGAGTGAGCCACGGATTTACCCTAGCGGGATTCTCATGAGCCATTTTTATCGTGACCTGTGCCTTCAAACTATTTTCATTTTCTTTATGCAGCTTTCATTCCAGATAGAGCAGATTATTAGCGGGTTATCCTCGTTTTAATTTACTTGTTGGTTCAAACATTACCTTGTACATTGGCGCTGAGGACAATTAGAGAGAAGATCAGTAGGCGGGCTAGCATCGTTTGTTTCCCAATAAGAAGAAGACACCTGAAAGAGGAGGTCGTATTACTGCCTGAAAGGTGAACGACTGCGACACGAGCAACGACGGAAAAAAACGTGACACTACTAACAATAACAACAAGCTCTTCAAAACGGAGCAATTTCAATCAACGTCAGCCTCAGGCAGAAGAAGAGGTTTCGTAAGAGAAGGAAGTGAAAACAAAAATGACAACAAGGTAGGAGTTCTGCTGAGAGTGATAATGCGGTTAGCTGGATATTTGTTGAAGAGAAGGAAGTCTTCAGGCTCGCTATGCTTTCCAGCCCGAAGTAGCTACCAGAGCCGTCGACGATCTTCGTTTATAGAGGGATAAGCTAAGCAGTTAGTCAGATAAATGCAGTGAGACGAAAAGCATCCGTCTATTGCGAATGCACCACGACACTCTTGGGAAACAGCGTAGTTCGCAACGACAATTGGGATTTTCCGTCATCATCAGCTAAACATCACCAGGATTTGCATGGCAGACTGCAATGGATACTTCACTCTTGACTATTTCTAGAAGGAAGGGAGAAGATTATAAAGAGGTAATGAAACAAGTAGACCTCAGTTCGTCCCGGGAGTAAGTACGGTTTTTGGAAGCGATTTTTCAGAAATGTCTCATCAAAGAGCACTTGTGGATACTTCTCCACAACTGATTTCCGTTCTAGCGCTTTTTCACTTCTAGGTAGGCCGGCCGTGGCATGAATGATGCCTTCTGATGGCATTGACCAAACCCGGCCATCATATAACCCATGTAAGAACACCATGAGAAGACGAACGCATCTACAGGAGTAGTCACGAGAGTATCAAAAAACTTGAACTGAAAGCTAGATGTTTTGGGGGCCACATCAGCTGGAGTAGATATGTACACTCTATGCTGCTAAGTAGTGTCTGCGATTTGCACTTCAAACGCAATGAAGACGACCCAAAAACGAAGCAAATAGTAACAAGTGATGGAAAATTAATCCTTTGCAATATTGTTACTTCTAAACGGTCATGTCCTATACCGGATTAGCCTTTCAAACGATCCAAGGCTGATTTTCATCGAAAAAGTTTGGTTACGAGAGTGTGATAAAGTTTAGAAAGCTTCTAGGAAACAAATATTTTAACGTGGAGCTCTACTTTTCAGATTTTGGTAGAGCAGTTGAAAAAATCCCCATAACTAGCTAGTCACGAAGGAGTAGTGGTATTTTATTATGAGGCTAAAATGGTGGCTCGTCAAAAATTATGTATGCAGGGTTGAAAACAAATACTTTAGCCCCACCACGTAGCCCTGACCTTGCGTCATCCATACACCACTCATTTCAGAACCCTTTAATTGAAAAATTTCCACGTAGATGAAGATATCAAGTGTTTTTGGTCCAGTTTTTTGCCTTTTTTTGGGAAAAGCGCAAATCCAGCTATGAAGTTATGAATTCACCAGAAGGATAACAAAAGGCATTCGAACAATATTGGGTGTAGTTGAAAATGTAGATAGGGTAGGGGAGCTGGGGAGGGGTACACAAAACAGTGTTAGTGCGCGACTAGCAAATTTTTAATGGTGTCTGTCTACTAAATTCGAGCCATGAAGCAGTGATCCCTACTTCTGTTGATGAGCCAGAGACTAACGTATTTGTTTCTAAGTCTTGTTTACATTGGAGGCTTCCACAAAATACCAGTTATCGAAGGCTCGCAGGATTAATTAAGGCAAGTCTGGGGAATGCGTGAAGTTTTCGGAAGTAATAGTACTGGCTCCCAGAATGAAGAGCATGTGGACGCTTCCATACTAGTATACTAGTTACGAAATACTTTTAAAACGAATATACTTTGAAAGAATTTGACATAAAATGTGAGTAAGAAGACGAAAACGTTCATAGGGGTAAAATGAGTGCGGCGGACCTGACACAACTAAAAGGTCCAGGCAACGTTTTTCATATCGGGCACGATAGGCTCTGTCGACGTATGGTGACCCAAAACCAACCGCACATTCTCTCGACATGCATGAGTAGGAGTTGCTCCTTCTTAAAAACATTGAGAGTTAACCCACTACTTCTATTCCCCACAGCAACACGTCTCAGTTCTTTGTGTTATACTGTTCGAAAGATTCTTGTAGCTTCCAAAATTTGTACAGTCATGTGCTGTATCATGATTTAGGTAAAATATCATTATCTGGAACCCGAGTCGTGCAGTGGAAATAGTTTTGACATAGGAAAACTTCAAGACCAACTCACTGAGAAGCCGGAGGTTCTAGGTCATTGGCATTAGTTAAACGGTGGCGTGCTCAGGGATACTCCTGTGGCCGACAATTGGTAGGAGAAGAACCAGATGAACGTATGGCTGCGTTGAAAATGATTATTTTTCGCTTACGATTAGTCTGGAAGACTTCTGCTGAAGTGTTATGCAAGTGCTGCTTCGGTCTCATGGTGAAACCTGCCCCTTTTTTCGATGAATGGAGTCAAGGCCAATCGCATTCCGCTCCATGCTTGAAGGCAATTTGCAAAAAGTAATGGGCGAACGGGCCACCACCTCGGCAAGGTGGGACTTTGTGAAATTTGGTGAAGAATTGTCGAGGTTCACTAATCAACGAAACCGCCACGTCCAGAGAGCGATTCGGGCTTTCACCGTTGTCTATACTCTCGTCATTGGAGACAGGATCACGATGCTTCCGAGGAAGTTATGACGGAATAATGGAAGTTGTATGCAGAAGAAAGCAGTACCGACCAAGAAAACGCGAAATTCAACTATAAAAAGCTTCAAAAAGTTGTAGGGAAGGGTTGCACGAGATTGTGTGTCTGTAAACGTCTGGGTGTCTCCCAAATGAGCGTACCGTTTGTCGGCATCCTGACGCTTCATTGTAAATGGTGCGACTCAGGCCGTCAAACACTTTTGGGAGTGTATTCGGTCATAGAGCCCCCACCGCTACTGTGGTCTACGCAACGCTGCTGAGGTCACTTCTCGACCTGAAACCGAATACCGCACGTGCTATACTTGAGAGCTTCAGGCTCATATGGGCAATCTCAGAAACCATGTTTATGGTGAACTGGGTCTTCAAAAAGTTTCACACATTGTTCAAATTGTATTCGTAAGTGCTGGCCTGGCCATAATAGGACAACAAGTTAGTAAGAATTTGATTTTCGTTAATTTTGAACTCCGAAGCCTGAGAAGAACGACAACAAATTTTAGAAAGGGCCATGTGCGGTCGACAGACAAAAATCCCAAATGATTACAGAAAATGCCTGTAGTTCATGCGAGAGCACTCAATGGCCCAATTTTCAAATTGAAGCCTCTAGAAAAAACAGCAAAAAAAGAAACAAGGAGAAAACAAGCCTGAAGCAAGATCCTTCTGATCGAATTGTCGTTGTTCAACTACGTTCAGGCATCCCGCGCCTGAGCTCTTCTGTTCGCGTGATTACCTAGAGTGCTTCTGGTATAATGCCATTAAATTTCGGAGGCGACGCACGCTTTGGCTTCCTGTTCGTGACGGCTTTTATTCCATGCATTACATAGTATGCAACTTCCCCACCACCAAAGATTGCGCCAACTATGGCAAATATCAAGTGTATTCGCCCCTGAGGTTGGGGTTGGTTTGATTAGGGGTCCGAATCCCGGATCGGTGACCGCCTAGGCCAACCAAACTTTCCATCCCTCCAGGGTCGATCAACTGGTACCAGACCCGTCTTTGAGGATAAAAACACTGACGTGTGCGTCGGCTGGCCACCGCAAGTCATTGTATAGGACATGTACGCACTCATTTTCTGAGTCCCCTCGGTCGCCCCACCAAGCGATTGATTGCAATTAAGTCTGAATTCTCACCGCACGACCATACTTTGACTACACATTGGCACGTTCTAAGAAACGGAGCCTGTCGAGTTCATGATGNAGTCAAGGCGAAAAGCGATTTATCCAAACAACAAACCATCTAACAGTTACCTACCTTATTGATGTAAAGAAGGATTGAGACGACTCAATAGTTATTGTTAATGTGATACCTATGAAGTCGCAACAGGCGACAGTAGCAGATTTTTGTATTAGCTTGAGCAGTCGAGCCGTGGCTTCTGAAGAATACGACTTCTTCGAAACGTTAGGCCTGTTCCACCTAGAATCCCGCACGTCGCATGAATACTTTAGTCACAACAGCTATTCATTAACAATACTAGGTAGAGGGTAAAGCAAAAGAGAAGTTGGAAGTATTGCTAATAAATATATGTCAGTGCAGCTGGCTCTAGACTAATTAGATACGTTGAAATGAGATACACACAAAAACAAATGATTTTCATACCGCTACGGTTGTCATGCCTTCCGCCACTAATTTTGGAATTGGAGGTTGAAGAACACTGTTCACATTAGCCATAAAACCATCTAGCCAACTAGACTTCTATTACTCAAACTACTAACCCTGCTAACACAAAAAATCTTTTCTAAAGTTATCCCGATCAAAGCTGATGGTTACAAAAAAAACTGTTCAGGAGACAACAAGCTCGTCTACGGTACAGTTGGAAAGACTCCTAGCAGAAGGAACATCAATCAAATTAAGAGTCCTAGCTCTTCATCTCAACTACATATGCCACCTCTGGTCCGAGATTTGTCACCCCACTCTTGTCTATCCAGTAAACCAAAGTAGTCCATTGCATCGTCCTCGTTCGAGGACACGACTCGAGTATACCTTCTGTTAGAGCTTCCGTATCAGGCGTTGGCGGCCATCACGGTGTTCGTTCGACGTCCTGAAGCACGTACCCTGACTGCATGCTAATTCTGCCGCCGAGTGTTCCCATCTGCCCTACTTACGCGCAGCTAGAGCATTCAGAGATGCCAGCAAAAAGATGTACAGTATCCTATCCTCCTCTACCTCAATAGAAAACAAAATGGAGCACTAGGTACCATGCCGTTATTCATGAATGCCGCCTCCGTTAGGTGCATTTTATGGAGGTTTTTTTAGTGGCGTTGTTGAATTCGGGCAACATACGTACCGCCTGCTCGGTATTCGGTGATACAAACGTGACATGCTCTGCGGAAGAAGATGATGTCGACCGTCACTCAAATGTCTTTTATTACAAAACGCCATATGATAATCGCGAGAGCAGAGTTCGAGAAAAGTCCGAGGGCGATAGTATTGTCCTATCAGCCCCTCTTTTCTCGGTTATCATGATTTCCCTGTAGAATGATGAAATCCTGGTCATGCGGTCGTTATAGAGCTTAAGAAGCGCTCTTATATATTAATACCCTGGTTGCCGATCCTTTAACTAACTTTTCTATCTAACTTTTCCTTTTTTGAATCGGTGAACGTCAGAATTAACAGCATCCTGTATTCTTGCGATTCTCCAATGAGTTCTGTAACAACGCGGTTATGATCGATTGAATTGAACCCTCTTCGACACCATGCTTGCTCGCGTGGCCGTCCATTATGCCAATCCATTTGAGGACGACTCGTATAAAAAGTTTGTTGATTACAGACAATAGGTAGATCGGCCACAAATGTCAACTCTGGATCTCCCCTCTTATACACAACACACCCGTGGTAGTTCCTCACGACGTGAATTCTTTGCATTGCATTCCGACAGTTGCGGGGTCTAGCCAGGGTTTTGACATAGACGCCTTAGACGTTCTTGTTCAATCCTGTCAGGAATTGCCTAAAAGGACAGGAAGGCAGGTGGACGTGACTGTCGAAGAGCGAGCGAGCTCCTATACGGTCTTCTCCACTGCTCTTCGAGACGCAGAAAATGTTCAGGATGGATGAAGTCGTCTCGGTCTCGTAGCTGGCGAAGCTTGGGCGGGTTCTGCGAATGCTCTTTCAGCCTCGACTCCTCCGTCCATAACTGCTGCACTTTTCTCTTTTAGATCTTTCTTGATCGCTTCTCTGCATAGCTTCGCAAGTTGGTACGTTAGTCGATTATTGCCTGTCACGCTCCCGCATGAGCTCGAGGGTCTTCGAAAAAAGTCCTCCGTCGGCTACTTCTTTGTAGCTAATTCAGGCTCATATACGTGGTTGCCTTCTTCTCAAGAAATCTTACTCACTGGGTCTGTATAAGCGAAATTAATAGATTAATTAATATATGAAAGCTTCACGATAAAAATTAAAGCGCATTCCAACGAACTTCCGTCTGTAGAAGACAGTTCCTTTTTCCCTCTGTCGTTTTTCATTTGTGTGAATCCCAGTCTTTCACATAAATCTTCATCTGTAAGTCCCCACTTTGGTTATGGCTGTAAGAGAGAAGTGATGGGGGAAATTGGCTTCGACGAAAGATGCTTATAACAACCCATAAAGCAAGGCAAAGGGCAGTATCGACTAGCAGACACAATTCGAGTTCAAGGGATTGGCTGAATACCCTGCTGACAGTTAAGTCCTTGTCCTACACACATACAGAACCGATACAGAACCGGTCAAAGAAAGGTGACTACGCGCAGAGGTTCTACTGCAGAAGCGATTTTTCCTGTTTGCGAGGTTAGCGATAATTGCATTTTTATTTGCATCCCATTTGTGCGCGACGTTAGTACTTGTACAGTCAAGCCGTGCATAGAAGGACAGCAGTCACTCAAAGAGCTCGACTGGTAGGAGCAGACACTAAGGAATCGGGCATGAAAGTCACGGTCATTCAAAGGAAGGGCCATTTCAGGGAACTTGAAAAACCCACAGCAGACCATTTCTTCGATTATCTCGTGCTAGCAGTTCAGAAACCCTGTTTGCAATGTTTAAAGAATGGAAAGACTCCGATGTGCTTTATCAGCCCAGGGCAGACGGATCACACTCTGGTCGAGGACTGACCCTCGTCTCACTGGGGCTGACATTGCTGCTGAGTTCAGCGCTAGCCAAGGCATCATTGCTGGTAGGCTACTGTAGACTGTATGAAACACCTGAGCAGTGCTGGTATTTATGGGAGGCGTCCGGCGAAAAAGGAGTGCTAGTGTGGAGTTTGCGCGCTGTCACCTCAACTGCACATCGACTGACTGTACTAAAATTCTTTTCAAAATAGGAGCAAATGCAATGAGTTTGGGAGTGATGGTATGCTGCGCGGACGACGTCCATCTGAGGGAGGGTTCAATCTAAAGTGTACCCTACCCACAAGCATGGTTGAGGGAATGTGACGATATACGATGTAACGAAATGAGCTCTGTTTTAAAAATCGAAGGCATGATGAGAGGGGAGTGCGACAGGAATATGACGGTCGAAATCGTCTCGCCGTGGGCACAGCATCACATGCCAGCAGGATAGATCCTGCAGCAGGATAACGATCCGGAACACATCGCGATAATTGTGAAGGCGATGATGTGTCCTCCAAAGCCTATACAACGCTGTAAATAGAGCTCCGCGTTTGGTGTCAACGTCGGCTCAGGCTCAAGTTTTGGCTCATTCATACGGAATCCGAATTCAGCGAACAGCGTACCAGACTTCTAGAGTGGCCCAGCCAGCTATCTGATCTGAATTCTATAGAGCACATGTGGGGAGAGCTTGAAAGTCGTTTTCCGAACAAATTTGTAAAAACAGTAGATAAAAATCTGCTAGATAAGCGAAGGAGGGAACGTCATACCAGTGTCTACTATTCGAAAACTGATCGACTCGACGCCTTCTCATTGCGATGTTGTCATCAAAAGTTGAAGCTCAATTACCAAATATCGATGTTTTTGATGTTTTACATGTTGCTATTCCGATAAAAGCGGTTTTTATAAGGTCAATGGTATTTGTATTTTCCACTGAATCCAGGTAAAATCCCAAGAACGTGCCGTGAACGATAACAAACTGTAGTCTAATAGCGGTAAGTACTTACAATATGTCTTCAATTAATGTACTGAAATTTCATATGATTTTATGAAGTAGGAAAAAGCTATACTCGAAAAAGCGGAATAAATGTTTCAGCAAAAATTCAGAACTACTGCTACCGTCGACTTAAAGTGTTCAAATTTTGTAAGAGCACAGGAGACAGGATGGGAACACTAGGTGGGAAAGTGAGAGTGATCTCAGCGAATTTGTACAGTCAAGTTGAAAATAAGGGGAGAATGAATCAATTGACTCACACTTACACACATGAATTGAGCACACCACCGCTCATGACGGGCGAGGCGCTCACTAAGAGTGTCGGGTGTGGGTGTGTTCAGCCGAAAATTTTTACATTCTGTTCTACTGTTGCAGAGAGTGCAAACTTGGAGGGGACGTAAGCGACAGACCTTTTTATTCACACGAAAAAAGAAGTGCCCGGTATCAGGTATTAGTACAAGGGATAAAGTCTTTGGGCGTTAATAAATCCTGTTTGCGGGATGCGCCCCCGGTTTAACTTCCACTCAGAGTGATAGTGGCATGTTGAACACGTATATAGTCTACACGTTTTCCGGTGGCCAACAGATGTACGACTCAGTGTCTTTATCCTCACAGACCATTTCGGTACCAATCAACCGACATCAAAGGCATGGAGGCAGTTGCCGAACGGGGAGCAAATAGGGATGAGCACACGCTACATGGAGAGCAAAAAGTTGAACCCATATCGCAGGCACTGCATAATCGTACTACTACTATGTTTATTTCTCAGCGATGGAGAATAGTTACAAAAAGCTCTACTGTTAACGTCAGAATTCATAGACTGAAGAGATAGCGATCGATGTAGATGGCTTACAGCGGAGCCGATTTCCAGTTTGTACTTTCCTTATATGTATCAATAGTATAAGTCTGATGTTACCTGCGTTGTGAAAATTTCGGGCTCTTTCAGGATAAGTTACGGAAGCGATCAAGAGGCTCGCTCACGAACACGTGGTTGTTGTTCAAGGGAAGCTCATCCCAATTGGATGCATCATTAGATTCGCAGATTAAATGAATTGCTCCGCTTTGCGAGGATACAGCACAGATCAACAGACATTTCAATTTGCTCAAATTTCACGGTTGGGGAAAACACTAAGACGCGGAGGGATTGCATCTCTTTGCTTTTTTCTCTTATCTTCAAATTCCATTGCGTGACAATGGGATTTACAACACTATGATTTCTTAATTCTCTTCCAAGCCGCCCTTCTTCAATTCAATGTAACCCATCTATCCCTCTTGGAAAGCGCTCGAATCGCCCGTGTAACATGAAGGCTTGGGGGTAATGACGGTTGTTGCAACAAAAAAACAGAGAACAATTAAAACATAGCATTACTATCAGGAGCTAACAAAAGGTATATGTTTCACTCCTGGTGAATCTGTGCGTGGCGTGAAAAGCCTAGAAGGATCCTTAAGAGCCTGAAGTGAGATAGTCATTGCTATTTGGTTTAAGTTTACTCTTTCAAACATAATTTCGATCATCTAAGGTAAGCTATGGACTTCTGAAAAGAACAGATTTTGTGACTGAAAGAACAGATAAACTTACTTTGATTGCAGAACAGTATTCAGCGTATACTATCGCCAAAATGAATAGGCCAAAGATAGTTCACTGACCATGGGCTTCAGCAGATTTGATCCTATACATACGTATACGTATCTTCGCCAACGACGAGCTCATTTAAGCCAAGTAACGATGCGAGCTCGGGAAGAGCAGGAAGGGTAGGGAACAACTGCTCAAAGGAGGGGGACTAATCACGAATTTTGAGGTACCCTGTTTAAGCTGAAAAGCAGAGGTATTGGTTCTGAATAGTTCATTAGTGGTGAAGGAAGCGAGAAAATTCGCCGATTTTGTGAAATATAAGGTTCGACAAAAATAGTGAAAGTAGAGTTTGTACGAGGTTACCGTGATGGAAATGACTTTTTGTCATCACTTAGTCACTGAGCTTTTGTCCGTCTTTTGTCATCACTTGACGAGCCTCGGGTGGTGGCAGATTTTGGTTCGTATGACTAAGAGGCGAAACGAACCAAAATATTTATGTATTTTTTAGTACTACCTGTCGTAGGTATAATTTTTAATTAGTGCTTACGAAATGTAGTCCTTCATTTCTTATGGAAGGGGCATTTGGACGAGATTTCAGTCGTTGCAATTGGGCGAGGAGCTGGCTATATCAAGCCAAAAGTTCAAAATTGCGTTTCACTGTCGCTATATGTCATAACAAGTTTTTTAAATTCCTGCATGGACCCCACTGCGAATGGTGCACTTCTACAATGCCGGTGGATCTCGTCTGCGCATAAACACAGGACAACCTTTGAGCTTTATAACGCCCTAACTGGGCCATTTTCCGACCTAGTAGCGCCAGATATGTTATACGAGGGGGCCTTGAATTCATAGCATGGGGAAATCCCAGAAACCATCGTGATTTGCTCCTTCAATAGGTGGTTTAAGGGCATTCACATGTGTGGTAGGCAAAAAACTCTTCGTCCTCTCATTTTTAGCTGGAAGTACAATGGGGTATAGGAAAGCTAGCAATAAAGATGCCCTGGTCATCGCATTTCTACTACCTGCTCCCTCCACCTCAGCTGTGATCTCTCTCTATAGAAAACGAATGTCTTCACAATTGCATATGGCCTTGCATAACGAGGTCCTGTCCCCTTTATACCTAACTATATCAGCTCGAAAATGAGGACAACAGGGTGCAGGTCTGATACGATGACCTTGTTCTTATGACTCTTCACACGAGTTCGAAGCAGCAGTTTGTACCGTTCTAAGTTACTTCCCGCTTTGCCATTTGCCGTTACGCATGCGAAGGTGAGTGGCTTACCGGCATACCACACGTGAAAAACCGGCAAACATCGGTGGAACTGTACGACGTGTAAGTTGAAGAGCAGGATGTAGTCAACCAGAATCCTCCCACCCTTCTGAACACAAATCGAAAGAAATGAACTGAAGGTGCAAAACTTGAAGTTGCTGCAAGAATACCGTCGCAATTGTTCCTGATCATCTCTTGTAGAGCAGTTGATGTCCTCTGAACACGAAAAACTCACAATGAAGAGAAAAACGAGCGTCCAATCGAAAGAAACAAAATCAGTCCCTCATTACCTGAATGCCTATCGCCCTCCATCACCCACGCGTCGATAGCACACCTTTATTCGTGTGAGCTTTGATGTGGTCGAACACTGAAATGCATTTATTGTAACCAAACTGCTAGCAAGCAGCGAAAAGGGGCAACCTGAGAGACAAGAGTGGTAGGACTGTTCTATCCCTAGTCATTCTGAGTGCACATTCAAGTCATTAACATGGGTCATAAATTTTATGGAAAAGCTTGGAAGTAGAGGCACCTTCTCAGAACTGAAGCACCTCGGAATATACAGTAGCGCTTGAAAGTATTCGGCCAAGCAGTTTTTCGGCCGTAGCTTTTCTCTAAGTGGAGGAAATCGCATGAAATTTTGATATGTTCGACTGAAGCATATTTCACACTATCCAACCCTATTTGACTGCAAAGCAGCAATATCCCCATAGCTAATGGGAGGGCGTTTGAGACTATGCTGAAAGCAAGTTTGTGACTTCTGCAGCTATTCGCACCTTACTTGCGTTTTTCTCCTCTTCTGTGTTCCCCATTAGAGCTCGTACACTTTGGACATGGCAGAAAGGAAAAAAACCTAGAAGCACCAATGTCTCTATTTTCAGTTGATTTTGATTTCAAGCTCTTTAGGATCAGATTGAGGGTTAATAGTGGTAAATATTCACTTACTCATGCTATACATATTGAAATTTCGCATAATTAGATCCAGTAGTAAAGGAGTTCGACTACAATTACGGCTGCATTTGGCCGAGTACTTTTGAGCGCTACTGTAGGTGTAACTAGCCTGAGTTGTTATTGACTAACTCCAAAACACAGTTCACCATAATTTTAGATTATCCAGCTTAAGACGAGAAATGGAAATGATAATTAAGAATATTTTGAAAGTAGAGGAGAAAACGCGAAACGACGTGTTTAGAAGAATATGAGGCTTTAAAAAGAAGTAAAATCAAGGTTGGACGACAATGTTACGAAAAAAGATGCATGGAAGGGGAACTTGGACGAGTTGTCTGAGCGCGCGCGCCATAGCTGGCTGCAATACGCCGCAAGTTGTGGTTCTCGGTGCAAATTGTGCGACGCCAACACCTTGTACAACGCTCAACAACTCGCCCTAATTGGGTGTGTATGTCGAATTAGCCGTTTTTGGAGCCCCTTATTGGACCCTATCTTGACTGCTTAGGATCCCGACAGCGTCGTCACTGGTTCATCCAAAAAATCTCAGAAACCGTTTCAACGTGAACCTGTCTTTGAAAGAAATCCCTTATGTAGCAGCAACAGTGACTGCAGCCTGATACACTCAGGAGCAAAAAAACGCTCGCTTTCTGCAAAGTTTGAGTCAGGAGTCCGCTCTAGAATGAGCTGCCTTCTAGTTCTTTGCTGAGACTCTCCTATTTCGTAAAAGTTCAATACTATCCCTCCAGCGATGTGAACTTCACCACACTACGAGAAAAATAACGTCTCAACAGAGAAAGCTCGACAGGCAACAATAAATTCTTAACACGCTAAAAACATCCTAGTGAGGGCGGCATTGAACCACCAAACCCGATCGTCTGCTTTACCTGCTCGATCGACTGTAACATTCGATGGAGATAAAGAGGGGAATAGCTCCCGCAGGTAGAGCAGAAGATGCACGCTACTTATTTCCCCTTTGATTTTTGTTTGCTACCAAATGATCCACAAGCTTTGAACGCACAGTTCACGATGATTTTGAGGTACCCTTTTCGAGTGGAAAAGCGAAAGTATTGGTGAGGGAAGGGCATCTGTGGCAAAGAAATCGAGAAATCCGCCTTTTCCGCGTGAAAGGAGGCTCTCTAAAAATAACGGAAGTAGAAGTTGTACGAGATTACCACGAAGAAAATGACGTGGAAGGGGTATTTGGACGAGATTTCAACTGTTGTAATAACGCAAAGAGTTGGCTACATCAATTCAAAACTGTCCCGAATTGCCTATCACTGTCGCCTTTGTCATGAAAAGTTGGTTGAACTCCCTATATGGGTTCTCTTGTGAATGGCGGCTGTGTGTGTGGCATTCACATGATACAATGTCTGACCCCTTACTGTGCTCTATCCCCGACGTTTTTCGACCTGACATCGGCACATATGGTATCAGCAGGAGCCTGGAACTCATCCGATGTAGAAATCTCGGAAACCTATTTTATCGAGGGATGTGCCTTTAACCTGTTACGAAAATTTGGGGAGAGATTGTCTCGGTTGGAACCCTACTTCACTCGGGCCTTGAACCTCACTGGTCTAAGGACCATTCCGATTATTACCATTCCCGCACGAGGCCCTTGGAAAGTGCCCTTACGAAGTAAAGCGGATGCGTAGACTCATCTATCATTTGCCTTCGTACTTTGTTCTCTTGATCATTTTGTTGTAGCATTTGGCAATGATGACAACTCTTTTTAAACAATGATTCATGGAGTGTGGTGCAGTTAAATCGAAATGAGAGCGATGTCGCGCCTAGCGGAATAAAGTTGAAGTATAGCAGCGAGTAAGATATACAGGAACGAAAGAAGTAACAGATGAGTAATGCCAAGAATAATATTCGCATATTGAATGAGCTGTATGAAGAACTTTAGAACTTCAATAACGAGGCAACTGTTCCGCGTGCGGCGAATCTATTCCAAAAACCGATTTAGCTGCCCGTCCCCCACCCTGAAAAGAAGTACTCTAAAATTCCATAGATAAGAGCGGTTTAATTTACTGGTGAAAAATGAATTGGAAAAATTGGAATTGAATGCAGCCACCCTTCTAACATGATGGATGGATAAATAAAAGTCGGAAGAAAAGTTTAGAAGAAGCTCCGCCCCTCAACTCTAAACCCCGCTCACTTAATAAACAATTCATATAGAAAAATAGCGATTTTTGACAGATTTTTGACGAATCGCTATTTTTCTATATGAATTGTTTATTAAGTGGGCGGGGTTCAAGAGTTGAGGGGCGGAGTTTCTTCTAAACTTTTCCTCCGACTT
>UZAF01016290.1:0-24016 GCA_900617895.1 Haemonchus placei | reverse complement strand
TAAGTGCATGTCGATCCTATACTCGAACATTCGACCATGTGTGTGTGTGATAGTGCCTAAAGTGCCATCTCCCCTCACAACAAGCAAAACTAAGCTTAACAACTCCAACATTGTGGCCGAATCAAGTGGGGAGCGAGGGGTGGAGGGGGGGGGGGAATGAACAACGATCAAAGTGAAAAAGCAAAACGAGTCAAAGTATTTGTTTCAAGATAGCTGACACTGCGATAGTTCGTTCCTAAATCAGCGGATGTGGAGAGTTCCCGTAGGAAAGAGCGAGGATGTAAACAAGACGGGAGCTGTTTTGAGAGATCACAACATGGCAATTTGATGTCATCAAACAGTTGATGAAATCAGCGCATGGCCAAATTGACAGAAGAGGCCAGTGACAACGGCGTGACAAATAAGGAAGCTGTGAAAGAAGGAATGCGTCTGCGCAGACATAGCAACAACTAAACTAGGAGTCTTCGTGGATAGCATAGATAATAGCCAGCAGGTTCGATTTAATGATGCCCCCTCGAAAACTCGGAGATGTCGTTAAGGAATTTCGCACGTATGTCGAGTTTAGGTGCTCCACTGGAGCGCCTTCAGTTAGCTATAAAGCCTAGCAGTGAGGTCCTATGCGAGCTCTCATAGGTAACATGAATCTGAACCTACAGTTTAGTCTGAAACGGTTGAATACCAGGGAGTGGCGACGTTCCTCAGTAGCATCGAAGACATACTCATTGGAGGCACAGTTCACGATAAGTTCGAAATTTTCTTTTTAATTCGAAAAGCTGAAGTATCGGTGGGAATAGGGCATCGGTGGTCAAGGAAGAGAGAAACTTCGCCGATGTTCTAAAGATAAGGCTCGTCAAAAGTAGTGAAAATAGGGGTTGTACGAGATATCATGGTGGAAATGATAGGAAATGGAAGTGGAGAGGTTATTTCGACGAGATTTCTGTTGTTGCAGTTGCGAAAAAAGCTGGAAACATCATGCCAAAGCAGCTCAGAATTGCCTTTCACTGTGGCTATGGGCCAAGACAAGTTGTTCGAACTTCCTACCTGACTCCTCTTATGAATGTGCAGCCTCTACAATGCCACTGAAGCTCATCCGCTCATACACGCGAGACATTTTTTGAGCCTTTATAGCGCTTTATCTAAGCCGTTTTCCGACCTAACAGCGCAAAATGTGGTATTCAAGCGGGCCACAGATTTATCTTAGTTTCATCATGCCATTCTTGTCGTAAACTGTGCCTTGAAAGGCAGGGCTTAGCGTCCTTCAGATGACTCCCCTCGGTCACAAAAAAGCCGTTTTGAGCTCTTTGACAGAGAATCGTCGATCTTAAGACTCGAAAAATCGCGCATGCACTCCACATTCGTAGGAAGCTGGAAAGTCGGGATCTCCATCACCTCAGTTCTTGCCATATTCACAGATTTTTCGATCAGGGTCACACGTGCTTTGGATTCATCAATGAGACGAAAAGCACGGATTAAGACATCGCCTTTTTTGCCTCCCTGCTTCTCTACTTGGCTTTTACATCATATTGACAGCGCATGGCAGAAAAGAGTTCCAGGATAATAAGAAAAAAGGGAAAGCCCTGAAATAAGATGGGCTCTTTCTGAAGGAGAAGAGCAGCAAATGCCTCAGCTCTGAAGAATACAAGCAGCCAATCGTATTTTCGGGGAAAGCAGCGGAAAAGTAAAAGGAAGATGCATGAACATTGCAGATTTTTTCGCTGCTTCTGTTCTCTAAATTCAATTTGAATATTAAATTCGGGATTTTCGTAGAAATAATCTTCCCGCTTTTTTCAGCAGAAGTGCCTCTAGAAAGTCATCTTTATGCTCGCCAAAGTATGCTCCACTGTCTAGAGAAAGGTTGGAAGGTGGCAGAGTCCTTTTTCAAGCTCAACGAACTTTTCGGCGACGGAACAATCAGCCAAGGCCATGTGAAAAGATAACCTGCTGTTGAATTTGCCATATTCACCAGCAGAAACTTCTATGAATTATTACGCTGGAAGATTGGCTAGCGAACGGAACTTGCAACGAAAGAGATGACTTGATGACCGATGTCAAGGCGTTGATCGCCTTCTAGAATCGAGACCTCTTCTGGGAATCGACTACCGAGCAAGTGGAGAGCAGCGCTTGACGTATATGGAGGAAAAGTCCTGAATAAATATTTGAACATGTCTTTGTTAATTGATTTCATCACTTTTTTAAAAGTAACTTGAATGAAATGGAAGGAGTTTGCGTGGATTCGCCTGCTATCAAATCATCATGAAATGTCCGTAGAAAAAGTGTGCTAATAGCACTGGAACTTTAGACCTTATTTGGCAATGGCGCTATATAAAGCCTAGGGCAGGATCATAAAATGCAGCTACACTCAACTGAAACATGGATCTCAAGTTGGTTACGATTGAAGAAGCTCAGGGAGCGAGTGAGTAATTCAGAAATTCCGTGCAGTCGAACCAGTTAAAGCAAAGGTATTAAAGCGTCTACTGTGATGAAATCGCAAGATTTGTTACTAAAGGCAGCGTCTCACGGACTTCAAAGGCTCGAACAAAGATATAAGGGATAATCCAAAGGAAGGCGAAAGATAGTAATCTGAAAAGTATTCAGTGAGGCCAGAAAGTTGGAGATAGTCCGGATAAAATGAACAGAAATTCCTGAGAGAGGCAAGGATTTTGCGGATGTGCGGAGCCTGTGCTAGAAAGAAAAAGAAGATCCTCGAATAGGCAGGGAGCATTCCTGCCGACAGTAATAAAAACGAGGGGCTCAGCTCATAAGGTTAGCAGTATTCCTGTTGATTTATGGGATAAGATGCAAGCGCTGGCTCCACTTATTTATGTATAGGGATTTTGAACGGAAACGACATGGAAGAAGGAGATCAATTATGAGGACGTAATAACGTAAACGAGTTGGCCAGCTAAACCTGCTTGAAAAATGATTGGACGAGTATTGAAGACGAGAAGAGCTCTTCTCAGAAGAAGCCGACTGCACAAAAAAGAGGTCTCAGCCCCCCACATTGCATTAATGAATCACTACACTAATGTTTGCGGTCAGTGCTGAATTAAGCGTTACCTCTTGAATGATCATCCAAGCTCTTACGAATCACTCTGATAAAACCTACTTTTATTCCCTGAAGGAGGCGTGTACGTTGGCAAAAATTGGCCTCGAAAAATGCATATGAAGGGTACAACAGAGTCTGTTCCCATCAGCTATGTACATATGTCTTGGATTTTGCGGGGACTGTCTGCCGAAAATTCCGCCATCGTCCAGATTTCTCACGGCCCTTTCTGGAAGATGGATTTCCACAGAAATGCTAGAAAAGAACCCTATTCACATGAATGCGAATAACATATCAGAATAGCAGATAATATAATAACAATCGGTTGGTAAGGTCGAGGTTCTCTACTACTAGATTTGCATAATTATTGCGGATTTTTTCAACAAGTTTTATTTGAAAAAATGGCAAAAATATTTAACAGAGTCATGTTCAAATAATTACCCCGGAATTTATTTACCATGTACGTCGAGCGCTGCTTCCCATTTGCTGGGTAGTCGCATTCCACAGGCGAAGAATTCTCGATTCTTGGAAGCGATCCAAGCGTTGACTCGCCCACCGAATCATCAATCATCCATTTCGTCGTGAGTTCCGTTCGCTAGCCAATTTTTCAATGGACGATTAACGTGGAGTTGGCTCCGACTGACTGTTCCATCGCCGGAATGTTCGTTGAGATCGCTCATCGGCTCCGCCATCTTCTAACCTTTTTCGGAATAATGGTGCGTAATGTGGCGACTGTAATGGCGGCGAAGATAACTTTCTAGTCACATTTCTGTTAAGGGAGCCGAGAAGATTCTTTCTACCAGGAACCAGAACTCAATATTCGAGTTTTAGAGAAAATAAGCCGCGAAAAATCCGCAATAATTATGCATCGGCCTACTACTTCTATGTTTCATGTTAAAGAGGGACGCGTTAAATATGAGTAGACAATCTGGCCATCACATGATTAAATAAGCAAGGAATAGTAGAACAGATATGTTATGCGTACACGCGTGGGAAATGCTCTTACATAGAAACCCTATGAAAGGTTCCGGGAAATCTCCCGGGAAGTCTGGAAAGACACTTTCCTCACAACCTAATAGCTCTTATTTTAACCATTCGTTAACTGTAACAGCTTACCACCTTAGCTCACGTTCAATGAGAATATCTACATTGAAATTAGCTGAGGGCATGGGTTGAGGGAAAGCATGGATTATTCGGCGACGAACTGGATTACATAGAGCGTTAATAGGATAGGAGCGAAATCAGATTCTGCCAGCCACCACCTTCTTGACCATCCATCGGCCCCGTCCCATTGCTTCAATATCTTTTCCCCGAAATGGTGAAAAGATATTGAAGCAAGACAGCCATGTATCGGTTCAAATCAGTAGTTCCAGCGTATGAAACTCTGTGAACAACTCTGGCATATTCAGCACAACTGGTTGTTAGGCTTAACAAATCATGTCTTTTTCGGAAATGACAGCCCCGAATCTGAGGAACTCCCATCCGTTTTTTCACTCCATTCTTAAACAGTAAGGGTCCTGTTCGGCAAGCCACTCTTTATCTCTAGCCATTTTTCTTTTCCCAACCACTGTAATGTAATCTGACTACGAAATTCATTCAGTAGATGCCCCTTACTTTCTGGCAACTCTTCTCACAGGAGGAGAACGCCGATGATCAAATGCTTGTTCAAATGTTTATGTAAATACATACAGTACTGGTCAAAAAGAAATCACCTTAATCCTTTTTTCTCATAACTCATCTCGAAATAGATGGTTTTGACCGATCTTTTATTTCGGTCAAATGGCCACTTTTTACATTTTATATGAACAGGGCATCTCATATCTCTGACTTTCCTGCGTCTTTTGCATCGCAGGAAAGTCAGAGATATTTGAGGAAGGTGCTGCCAGAGAATCAGTCAAAAACATCGAGTTAGAGATGAGTTATGATGAAAAGGGTTCAGGGTGATTTCTTTTTGAACAGTACTGTACATCAATCAACCTCGTCGGCCTGTTACTGACTGGACCATTTCATGTTGTCCTCGGAAAATGCGAAAAATTATGAGACGACTATAAAAAAGGCTGACAAAGCTTCTCCTTCATGTCAAAGATTCCGAAGATGGACCTTCTCACGAAACCGAGTCAGATATCCATGGCATAGAAGTAGAAGATCACGTATCAAATTGAGGTGGCATGCAGCGCCTAACGATGACGGCGTGGAAGCAATAAACTCTGAATCGGTGGAAATTGAATGAGTGAGTTGTCTGAATGCTGATAATTACCCGTCAAAGTGCTACATGTGTTAGTGACTGTGAGGGTGTCGAAAGGATGCCGTCAAAGGGTTCTGATGCTAATTTTAGAGCACTTCTTGAATAACGGCAGTGGTTTTCCAATCTGAATAATGCCGTTTCAAACACTCTACTCGTAAATATGGTGTGTAAGAATTTGTATGTATGTATGTGTGTGTATTCATGAGGAGGGTATGTTGGGGATTCCGATGCATCCTCAATGATCAGGGATCCGACATGATATCGATCTGCAAGGTTAGTGACGAGTTCGAACTGTAGTGTGTAATCGCAGCTTAGCTCACCTCAACAGTGATACCTTCAGACTTTCAGAAGAGGGCGATGATAAGCTGGACGATCTACTTGGTCGCATTTCATTTCGATCTTAAAGGGCAATCTCATACGCTTTTCCCTTCCATTCATGATGAGTTCTGCACAATTTCGGTTCCTCGTTTCTGCCCAATGCCAGTTTCGATGAACTTTGTCGTTTAAGACGACATGGATCTAAAGTTGAGCAATTTTCACGACCGGCAAAAGTTCATCACAAAAGGAACCAAATGATTGCTCAAAAGGTGGCGGAGATGGACAGTACATGATAGGAATTACTTCACTCCTTACTGTGTATTATTATTTGAAAAAAAAAACTGACCGCAAGGACTACACTCGACAACGTAATATCTGGAAATAAAGTCATTATTATTGCCGTTTTCTAACAGAGATCTTCAATACTTTTACCTTTGAAGGGAGTTTCCTGCAGCCTTGGCTGCATGTTGTATGTGACTCTTTGCAGTGAAGGTGGAAGCAAAGAAATGTGAAGAGCAAGGGAGGGACTTGGGTAGTTTCGGAGCGTGCGGGAACACGATGTCAAAGAAAGGTAGGTACGTTTTCAGGTCTATTAAACAGTCGAGTTGCTTGTCACATTTGTAGAGCTGCAAAAAACTTCAAGCCTATGTCAATAAGGACAGACGAAATTTGAAACGATACCACTTGACTGCGAACTTTATGCAAGTGAACAATGCCTGCAACCTTACCAGCCAACGCGACAATGCTTGAACAAAGAACTTGAACGCTGCTTCCTTCTAAACTTTCTAGGTTTCGCGGAAGAAGGACACAGGCCTTTGTTTGCTCGGATACGGTGCAAGTCGGTTAATACAAAAACCATTTATTGAACCCGTTAGCCACTCATGCCATATTTGTCGACCCATCCCTGGTTATCTTACAAAATATACAGGGTGCGCCATGAATATGGTAGCGCAAAGTTGGCCCCCAGAAACCGCAGTTCATACTGATACATGATCAAATCTTATGAGTTATTTACTAGGCATGGCATCTACAAAACATGCACACGGTCATCTTATATAACCGTCTCCTGTATTAACTATAGCTCGAAGACTCTTCGGCTACTCATCGACGGTGACCCGCAGAGTAACTTGAGAAACTCCAGCCCAAGCTTTTTTCGATGATTTCTTAGAGCAGCAAAAGTAGTGCGTTTTGAAGTGTTGACTTTCCTCTTCACTATGGACTATATCCAGCAACCCATCACACTGTGGTCCGGGAAATTTGTAGGAGGGCTGCAAGCTGGGATAAAGTCGTGAACATATCCGCAGCACCAGTCCCGATCTTTTCCCATTTATGAGCAATGTGCCATAGTTTTCAAATCGGATCCCTAGAAGAATTTTTGACCCTCAGCTGCATCCTTTCAGAAAGAAACCCTTATCAAAGAGGTTTGGATAAAATTTTGTACTTTTCTCGACCAAAATCTGCGATATCGCTGTGATGGTAGAGATTCTAGCCCAAATCATCATGAAGGAGGGAGAATGGTTATGGAGGCGATCTGACTCTTCTTACATTAGCGGCTTAGGCACTCGCGATGTGAAATATGCGTACACTCTGGGGTCTCAACATTTCTTCCACTCCTAACATCCTTTAGTCAGAAAAAAGTCTGTCGACGCCTGCCGCGTGCGAGTAGAGCACGGCATTTGTTTTTTCTCTCCAACTTCTTCGCCTTAAAAAGCTTATGAAGCTCCCAAATCCTATTTGGGTACCTTTATATTCACTCGGTGTAGACTCTTCTATCGGAGTAGGACATATAAACAAATCAGCAATAATTTTTCTCGTGTTTTTGCAGATTCCGCGGCGTATTCCTTCCCAAGCAGCTGTATTGGGGAAAGGGGTCGTATGTGAGACAAGACGACCGTTTTCAGGTTTGTCGTCGACCTTTCTGCGCATCGCGATTCAAGAGACGGTCATGCGCGAAACGTCGAAACGAGGAGCGATCCTGGAAAAAGACCCACCAAATGCGCACATGGACGGAACGGTTGGTGGATGACTGCGAGACTCCACCATTTTTTGAAACCTGACGAATTGAGAGCACCAATGCAGATATGTAGTCCAAGGTATATCATAACATAAGGGAAGGTGCAGATTTGAAGAGACCCTCCAAACAAGGAAATTACGGACGTCCGAAGCGTTGTTACCATAGTTATGACGCACCCTGTACATATTACACTGTTGAAGGAGGTGGAGAATGTGTAGTGAAAACTCGTTAGAAAAAGTGGCAGGCATTGAAACCCTTTGAAATAATGAATGAAGGATAAAAGGATGAGGTTTTTGACGTTAATCAATCCCGTCTGAGGGATGCGCCCACGCACTCGACTTCCATTCCGAGTCGCAGTGGCGTAAATGAGTGCGTATGTGGCCTATACAATGACATGATGTGGCCAGCCTATGTACAAGTCGTGCTTTTATCCTCCCAGACGAGAAAATGTAGTAGCAATTAACCGACCCCGGAGGGATGGAAGGCTTGGTTGGCCTGAGCGATTCGAACCCTTGACCGTGTGTGTGAGATAGTACGCCTTTTGCCACTACACCGCCTCCGCCCTTCGAATAATTACGAAAAATTATCAATTAAAACTCAATAGTCACGCGAAAGTGTACGATCCTTTTTATCCATATCACCAAGAATACGGTCAACAGCCTTAGCTTATCTCAGAAAAGCAAGAATAAGAGGGTTTAGAAGGCTTAATGATAAAGAGGTGCGCGAGGTTTGCCATTTCATACACTGCTGCATCTCATTGAACGAAAGTACGTTAAAAAAAGGCTCATTGAACCAAGAAATAATTCACGGGCTTTCCGACTCAGTTACCGACTTTTATCCAATTTAATTCATGGTTAAGTCTTTGAAAACAAAACTCCCACAGAAGTGATTTGAGACAAATTGTTGGGATCAGGACAAACACTAGAGGCGCCTGAAACGATCGCCATATTATATCAACAGCTTAACTCAGTGAAATAATATGATGTGTGAGCCTGATTTTCGGTGGGAAAATCTGGAAAAGGCTGAAGGATGAAATTTGTTCTGTTTAGCTTCGTGCAATGTTTTTCACACCAGGCAAGTGCAATTCCAACGGGCTCACAGACACATTTACCCTTGGATGAAATATGAGTTGGCTTGGCTTGAATAGTCGGTAGAACGCTACAACAAGGCCAACAATGGTTAGGCGAAATCGTTCACTACGTCAAAGAGGGACATCCTATCCCCTCTAACAGTGAGAACCACCGACTGGTTGACCTTTATAGTTGTTAATCGAAAAATTCTCGACGCATTGTTTTAGGGCGATCTGAAGAGGCCTTCATGAGGATCGTCTATGCCGGTGATATCGCTTCCCTTGGAATTCCTCATAGTGTATTGTCGATAAAAAATCCTCATAATGTATTCTTCGATAAAAAACTCAATCTTTCCTTGCATTAAGCAAAGCACACATGTCTTGCCACCAAGCGATGAGAAGAAATTGTGCATATTTGCCCTCAATTCGAGGTAATACTATTTTACCATTCCATCTCTAGGAATAGGTGCATCATTGGCCTTTTTTCAGGGTAATACTCTTTTACCATTCCATCTCTGGGAATAGGATCTTTACCATCTTTACCAGTGACGGAAATGTGTGATGACTTTTGATGACTACTACAGTATCAGTCAGTATTGAGAGCAGAAGGATAGCAGTGACTCTTCTCGCTTGGATTCTTGATTTTCTCCGTGGGGAACTAATTATCTCTGAGGTAGTTGCTTGTCTTTACATTCGAGTGAAATGGCCAGCATTCATCTGAGCCGTGTGTAGGTAAAAGGCACAGTTCATCATTTTTGGGTAATCCAGATTATGACGAAAGATGAAAGAGAAGGTGGAAATGGTGCGATGAAGGCGAAGACAGTGCGCGAATCGGCGCTTCCGAAGTGAAAAAGTGCTTAGTAGAAATCGTGAAAAAAGGGGATGGACGAGCAGAGGAACAAAAAAATGAGGAAGAAGAGATGTTTGGACGATGTTTACAATGTGTATCGTTGCGTCTGGGTTCTGGTGCGAATAGCTGACCACAGTAAGCGAAAATGTACCTTAACCCATTGGCATCTTTCATAGTCCACGACCGGTCGCGCGATCGGTCGCGCGAGGTCGCGGACCCATCTCGCGAGCGACTGGTCGCTCTTCTGGTCGCTCGACTGATCGCGCCACTGGTCGCTCAATCGGTCGAGGAGGCCGCGCTAGTTATGGGTGCCGCCGTGGACGGTCCCGCGCGATCAGTCGAGCGACCATTCGAGCGAAATGGGCCCGCGACCAGTCGCGATGCCATTGACGACCGCGTGGCCCGCCGTTGGGCAACGCCATATCGTGCTCCTGTGGTATTTATATTATTTATCAAGTACGAGAGATTGCCTTTTATATTTCGGGATTTGGAAACACTAGTGTAGCAATCTAGCAACTGACACCACCATAGTAAAGTTTGACTATTTTGAGGTTCCGTTGCGAAATTTGAGCGCGATTTGTTTTGTTCACACTAAGTTATAAAATTTTGATTCGGCCAAGTTATGGAGTTGAACCGTGAGCATTTTCGCGCGATTATTTTCTACAACTTTCGACGTGGACTAACTCAGCAGCAATGCATGGATGAACTTAGTTCAATTTTTGGGGATGAAGCTCCATCCAGGACCAGTGTTTATCGATGGTACAGTGAGTTCATCCGAGGTCGTAGTTCACTCGAAGACGAATTTCGTGGAGGTCGTCTAAAATCAGTTGTCGTTCCGGAAACGGTTCATGCTGTGCACAAACTAATACTGCAAGATCGTCATGTGATCTAACGTGGGATTGAGGCAACCTTATGCATTAGTGGGACTAGCTTACATTCAATTTTGCATAAAGATTTGATTGTAAAAAAGCTCTTTTTGAAAAATTTGTCAATCCTCCAAAAAAGGAACTCGTGTCGTTTGTTCGAAAGAAATGCTCGAAAAATACGATCGCGATGCTTCGAAACACGTCTATGACATCGAGACAGGTGATGGATCATGGATTTATGCGTACGAGCCCGAAAGGAAACAGCAGTCGACCGTATGGGTATTTCAAGATGAGCCAAATCCAAAAGCTGTCCGCGCACCAAGCACTTCCGAGCAATTGATCTCCTGTTTTTTGTGGAAAAAGTGGACATGTCGCAACCGTACCACTAGAATAAGCAGAACAGTCAATTCTAGGTGGTACACCACCATTTGTTTGCCATGTGACTTCCAAAAAATCAGGAAAACCAACTGCTGAAGATGGATCACCCTTCACCACGACAATGCGAGCTCCCACACATCGGCTCAAACAGCTGCATTTTTGAGCACTCAAAACAACGATTTGACAGGTCATCAGCCATGTAGTCTCCGGGTGACTTCTTCTCATCCCGTACGTAAAAAATAAAATGGGAGGTTAACGTTTCTCGACACCTGAAGAAGCCGTTAATGCGTTCAGAACCTATGTTGTAGAGTTACCTTAATCAGAGTGGCAAAAGTGCTTCGAAAATAGGTTCGAGCCCGTGCAAAAGTGTACAGACCTTAATGTGGAGAATTTTGAAAGGCAGTCAAGCAATTTTCAATAAATAGTATTTGTTCCTGTTCTCAAATCCCGAAATATAAAAGGCAACCTTCGTAATCTTATAAATTTTTTCATGTTTTCAAGTACCAGCTTGTCTCACAGCAGTTGAAAGTAAATGTAAGGACAATGTAAAAGGCGCGGTCGCCAATCTTTAAATTCATTCACTCATAAGCACGAGTTAGAAAAAAAGCTAGTAATGGCAAAACTAGCTCACCCTGTTCAGTATTCTGAGGTAGAAAATTTAACAAGGGATCGCAGCAGCAAAAAGAATAATAGGAGAAAAAAGGATAAGGGAAAAACATCACCTCATCACTCGGCGATCAGCTGATTGTGTGTGGGTGCTAGAGGGAATATTGCAATCTGTATCGCCTCGACACTCGTCTTACGTGGCATCGGTCGACGGGCGTGGCATCCGGGCGAACCGGTGACGGTACTCCCACTTTGCACTAGCTGTGAGTTTTTGGACCCGACAGCGCCTGTCCTATTTTCTTCGAGAGCCACTGTGTATTCACAGAAGGAGAACTCAGAGACCATCTTTATAATGAACTGCCGTCAAAAATGCGTCACAACGTGTGCGGAGTAAACCTAGTGAGTGGTTGAGTGATGTCACCCTGCAGATATTGGCCACGCGGAAGGAATTAGTAAAAACTATGCCCCCTGTGGCCCGTACAGTGCTCAACAAAGCTATACTATACAGCGTCAAAAATAACTATCGGGAATATGCCTAACGTAGAGCAAGGGAAGCGGTCGAGGAGTGAAGAGCATCAAGAGAACATTTATAAGTGCTCGCCTGAAGATCACCACTCCTGTATGCCTGACGAAAGCGGATGTCACTGTTTTACCGAGAAGCAAAAACATAGAAGAGGAAGTCCGGACCTTTCTCCAAGACTTGCTTTCTTCCAAAGTACATGTAGATGCGTATTCGGAGCCATCAGAAAGTGACAGCGGTAGATCCGACAGAGAAGAATGAAGAGCCCTCGAATCAGAACGCTGCAGGCCATTCGTCAAATGAAAAGTGGAAAGACACCCGGACCAGACCAAATACGACCAGAACATTTGAAGTGCCCGCAAGAAGTTCTCGCGAAACCTTTAGCTGACCAATTCACAGAAATGCTTGCCTCAAGCGTTGTTCCAAAAGACTGGCTGAGCTCCCTTACTATCCTGATACACAAGAGAGGAGCGCGCGACATCTTGGCTAATTACCTCCCGATTGCAGTTCTCTCAACAATGCTCAAGGTCTTCTCACGCGTAATCTTGAATCGTAATCTTTAAATCCTGAATATGAATACGTGCAGAGAGCAAGCCGGCTTCCGCGAAGGTTTTTTCACTATCGACCAAATCCAGATGATTTCTTAGCTGACAGTAAGTTGTAGAGAATACCCAATTCCTTTTTGCTATTTCTTCATTGACTTCAAGAAGGCATTCGATACAGTCGAACCTGAAACAGTGCTAAACACAATTACAGCTTTTGGAGTTCCCTGAAGATACGTCGAAATGATCAACAGTGTAGTACGAGCTGCTTCACCGACGTTAATCTTTTTGAAGTCAGAAATACAACGCTGAGTTCAGCAGGATAAAGTCATTTCCCCTATGCTTTTTCCTGCTGCTCTGGAGCTAGTGATGCGAAACGCCCAGATGCCCTGCGGAATCGACATGGACGGTGAAAGGCTTCAATACCTAATGTTCGCAGACGACATTGTACTCATTGGAAGCGAACCGTGTGCTCTCGAAAGCTCACTAAGGATCCTAAGAAATGCGGCTAGCTCTACCAGCCTCGAGATCCACCCAAGAAAAACCGAGTGGATGAAAAACAGTTTCGCGAGCGACTACTGCTTACGCATGGAAGATTCAATCATTGAAGAAGTTTCATCGTACGTTTACCTAGGCCAAGCGGTCACAATGGACAATGATTTGACAATCGAAATAGGTCGTCGTCGTAAGGCGGGCTGTGCGACATTCATCAGATATCGTGATATTCTCACTGACAAAAGAATTGATGCTCAAATCAGAGCTCTTGCGTTTAACACCCATGTCCTGCCGGCACTGGTGTATGGAAGCGAAACATGGAGCATAATCATAAATGAAGAAAGAAAACCGGCACCCACTCAAAGAGCAAAATGGTACGAGCGATGTGTGGTGTCACGTTGATGCACAAAATTCCTGCTAGCAAAATTCGGAGGCGAACTGGCTTCAAAGATGTGATTGAAAATATCTACGACTTGAAAAACGATGGGTGGGACTGTAGCTCATCTGAATGACAATCGTTGGGCGTCCCAGGTGTCGCACCAATTGGTACCCCCGCAAAGTAAAAAGACCGTGAGGAAGACCCTCAGCCAGGTAGAGTGATCCTTTTAGAAAACAGTTTGGACAGAGGTGACAACAAGTGGCAAGAAACCGCACTGAATGGCACAGATGCGTCCTGCAAGGTTGGCGAAATCACCCTTGAAGAGCGGACATCAATGTATTCAAGGTATCCTCCCAAACGAGTCTGGTTCCAATTGACCAATTGTACTTGATGGATGGCTTGGTCGGCCTGAGCGGATATTGTTTCGGGATTCGATCCTCAGACCGGCGTGAGTGATAGTGCGCCATTTGTCGCTAGAAACACACGACACGACCTCCGCCCTAAAATGAGTCTAAACACACGACACGACCTCCACCCTAACATGAGTTTATTTCATAAAATCTAGCTGACCCTAATGGGATTGTTAGGAATCTCAGAGCATCACCTCGTACAGTTTGCCGTTCTGGGCTCATTATTATCAGCTTTAAAAAAGATGTTCCGAATCGTTTTATAACAAAAGAAAAACAATCGGAACTGAAGCAGCCTTCTCTGCGTCATTTCAACGACTCCCTCATCAAAAGCTGTGAAATTCCAATGCAAACCAATGCCAGGGGCTGAGCAGGGATGAAAAAGGGAATCACATAGTTTCATCATTTATTGAGCACAAATATGAACATTGTGATACGATGTTCTTTGCAGATCTGGACAATGGACATGTTAATGATTAATATACAAATTGAGAATCACAAGCATCATCAAATAAACACTTTCACAGGGAAGGCACTGCGGCTGGAAGGTCCACCGATGAAGGAAAGAGCGTCAAAATGCTGAACAAATGCTCAGCTCAGAGAAATCCTCCTGAAATGAAAAGTTAATAAGAGGTTCCAACTAATTATTTAGCTCGATGTCTTGCCATTTCTATATTAGAGATGTAAAATCATGAAGCAGTTAGGAATGGAGCAGCTCACTCGACTGTGCAGTCGGTGTACAGTGCTCATATAATTATGTAAGTAAAGGCCTTATAAACAACATTCAGTATATTTAAAAACGAGGGTTTCGATAACATGTAAGCATTTTGCTCCCGGACAATCATCTAGTGAGGCTAGGCTTACCCCTGATGATGAGAAACCCTACGCTGGTTATCGGGTGTGGAGACTTTCGTAATTGTCGAAATGCTCAAAGGAAGGTATCACTCAACCGACACATATAGAACACTAATGGTCAGCCACGATACCATGTTTCCATGTTTTTGTGATCCAACTCGCTCCAACTTGAAAGGTAACAAAATTTGAAGGCGTTGCAGACCGTGACGTTTGGGCGAACTGACAACATCGCCTGTTCGTTTTCCTTTCTAGCGACTATAGCTTTAGGCTTGCAATGCGAGAGTTTGACAAAAGCCGTCGTTCAAGTCGAGAGCAAAGCATAGTGTCTCCAGCAGGACTTGAAACCGCACCTGTGTTGTATGGTTCTCTGAGACCCCGCCTTTATACTTCACCTCATATGGCTATATACACCATATCAGTGCCCCTGATGGAATGAAGCCCCTTCGAGATTCACGATTCACTTAGACCCTGCAGCACTTACGTCCTCTCCTGCACCAACTGCCAAAGGGCTAGCACATGCCAATAGTGTATCAACTCAATATGATCTCTATTGCCTAGGACGAGTGAACGTCATTTTTTAGAAGGATGCGAATCACATAAAAAAGCAAGGTTCGAGAGTCGCACAAGGTTGGCGATAACAGTCTCGGACGAGCCTTGAACCCTCAGCGTACAAGTATGTACAGCTTCGAGCCTCGTCTGAGACTTAAGTTTCTCTCCACAAACCTCCAACCTTGTGAGCCTTCGGAACGCGGACAGCGGCAAAATAACAGCAGTTAACGAAAACATCAAGTCAAAGCAAGCTTTGCGTTAAAACAAAAGTAAAAAATAGTCTTAGAAAGGATTGCATTATATGGTCTAACAAACCTAGAATTCAATGTGATGGGATCACAGCAGAATTCCGAATAACGCGAGGATCTCTCGTGGAGGTTGGTGCTCTTGTGGCTTAACGAAAGGAGTGTGTCAAAAGATGAACTTCCACTCGAAACAAAAACTAAGATTTTGTGTGATTAATCAGTCTCCGCGTCTTAACCGTGAGAGAATAGATAGCAACGAAAAGTCTTAGCAATCAGCTCACTGATATAAATAAAATTGGAGGAAGCCTTCCTTCAATGCCCTGAATCTCTCACGATCTCAACTTTTGGCCTGCATAATAAGGGCTAGGGAGCAGCAACGATATGAACGCCAGCTGGTTATTTCGAGAATTGAACGAAAAAGTGGTTTTGAACAATGAATATAGGCTTCTGCTCGGACCTAAGTGGAGCAGAAGCTTTGGAGTGTGAACAGCTGGTGGTGGTGATTGTGGTGTGAACTGGAATTGGCAGTAGAAAACCTCGGTGGGAAGATGCAAGCAAGGGAATGCAGAAGAGTGGTCTTCTACAGGAGAGCAAACTTCTGTAGTTCCTTCATCACATGAATCTTAGGAATGTCAAAGAAAGACGCCTACCCATCCATGGGGAATTTCATACCTTTCTGGTTGTTTCTTATGGATCGAGATCAGTCAAGCAATAAACACAATCGGGGCTTCCGTACATGGTAGGTGTAGTTTGAGTCAGAATACATTATGAACTTAATTATGTCCACCGCTCAGTAGAGAGGAAAAGACTCATTCACATTTCAAAAGACGACTACATCTGAGCAGCTCAATTCGTTGCATTTGAATGCATACTCTCTACTTCTGTCTGATTTACGTTCTTCACTCTCTCTCACGAAAATAATAAGCTTACAGGGTTCTCGCAGAGCAGAATCGGGCTGGCATATAAATCTCAAGGTAAAAGGTGAGCCAATCAGGGTGGAGTTCCAAACTTCTCCCCTGTTCTAACCTCGGCAATTTTGTCTGACTACTGGATTTCTTCTGATGTTTGAGATTTTCAGATAGAACTCAGTGTTGTATCAACGGCCTAACTTTTTCAAATAATCGCCGTCTTCAGAGGCCAGGATCCACCACTGAAGCGGGTAGAATCAGCTATCTTCACAGGTCTCGCTAGTCAATGTTCTCCTGCTGCACGATTCTGTTGGCGTGTATCGATCCCGTCCGAGGTGTGCGCCCCACATTCGACTTCCATTCAGAATCGTAGTGACGTATTGAAGCGCGTGTGGCCTATATAGTAACTTGCCGTGGACAGCCCGTGAACACGTTAGTGCTTTCAGCCTTCTAGACGAGTCTGGTACCTATTAACCGACCCCGGAGAGAAGAAGGGCTGGGCTGACCTAAGCGGATATCGATGCGGGATTTGAATCCGTGACCATGCATGTGGTGATAGTGCGCCACTTGTCACTACAACACTTCCGTCCCATATCGCAGAAAAGACATTTCAGAAAATCCCAGGTGTCTAACGAGTTCTACCACACCCACTGTACATCTCGGGCCTGGCTCCGAGGGACCAGCACCAATTCCGTCCTCTTCAGCAACAGATAGAAGCGTTACGGCGGTAGTATTCATCACAAGGATGACCTTGGGGCTTTCTTTGCCTCTAGACCATCAGACGCCGTCCATCATCATCTGTGAAATTTAGCGTATTCGAATTCCGTCAAAACCCTCAGCACACCCTAACAATAGGAGGCTCACCGCGGCGAAGAAGTGAAACTCATAGAACTACAGTAGCGCTCAAAAGTCTTCGGTGAAATGCTTTGACGCTTTTTCGTTCATAACTTTCTTCTTATTAAACCAAATCGCGCAAAATTTGGATATGTTCAACTAGAGCATATTTCACCCTACGCAACACTATTTGACTGCGAAGCTGCAATATCCACAGGTAGAGCAAGGTGTTTGTTGCAGTAGCAGATTCTGCTGAAACTGAAGTTGTTGACGTCTGCACTTACTCGCACCTTATGTGCGTTTTTCTCATCCACTGTGTTCGGCATTACCACTCCTACATTTTGGACATGACAAAAAGGCAAGAGATTCTAGAAGGACCATCATCTGCATTTACAGTCGATTTTGAGTTCATGCTCTTTGCATATCTGGAACATGACCAGATTGCGAGTTAATAGTGGTAAATATTCACGAAACATCCACGCTCCAAATATAGAAATTTCGCATGATTAGATGCAGTAGGAAATGAGTTACGACTGAAAAGTACGGCAGAAGAACCATTTCACCGAAGACTTTTGAGCGCTACTGTATGTAGTTCATAAACAACTAAATTGATAAAAAGCACTTATTTTGGAGCTTTCCACATCTTTGAAGTTTCCAGTGAAAATCAGAACTTACTAATTTCTTGCCTCCACGAGTTGGCATTCCAAGGCGCAACCCTAAAAATTCAATATGTTTACTTCCTTATATTAACGATCCGAAGCCACCTAAGGCTAAAAACTGCAGCCACTACCACGATGTGTGGATCTCACAATATCATGGGGGAGAAAAGTGATTTTCGTCTCTGCAGTTAGAACGAACGCTGACACTGGACTGACACTGGAAGCGTGTATCGTAGATTCTTGATGCATGCTAGTCGAATCAAGTGCGACTCCATCGGAATGACCGAGACGCAAAAGCATCGCCCGCTGCATGCTTTTCTCGAGACTGGAATAGAACTGTTCGTTGGAACATGCGACAGCAGAGGCTTCCGCGGTGTAGGGGTTCCCGTCAATACGCACTTGGCCATGAACATCATCGATTCGTACGAAAGCTTGACAACCCGAATCTGAAGTTTGTGGTTGAGAAGATGTGGCTCAACCCCAGCACTAAAAATCCTCGTTGCCTAGGCACCAACATCAAGCCACGAGGAATAGGAGCAGAGAGAGTTCTATATAGACTTGGAAAAGCTCTTCAGACCACACCCTCTTTAAGGTCATCGTCGTTGATTTCTACCCCAAAATTAGCCTCAGAAGATGAAGAGCTCCACATCGGGACTGAAGGAATGGAATGGAAAGAGTAGGTGAAAGGTCGTCCGTTCTCATCATGTCGTCCCACACCATGCATGGTAATTCGCACTTCCAGAAGCCAGTCATTTGCGATTCACATGGGGGCTACCTAGTATGCAGCTTTATAATGAAATAGATCGCATCATCTTCGGAAGTTTTGCCTTACTGACTTCATTGTTGCTCCAAATGCCTACGTGAGATCGGACCGTCGTCTCTTCGCGCTAAACTTCACCGTTCAGCGCGTGGCAAGAGAGCTGCAAATTTCAGAAAACGAACCTCCAAGATAACAACCACAACATGGGATACTTTCAGCTCTAATGCGAGTCTATGGGAATGTTTTCTTGTCGGAAAGATTGATGAGAATTCAATCGGCTCGTCATTTTCATGGTAGCGCGGGGACAGCTGAAAGTTTTTGATGGCGCAGTTCACAGTTCAAAGCCCCGCTTTCCCGCCCCTCGATCAATGTCACGTCAGACGAGTGTTGAGGCAATACAGATTGCAACTATTCGTTCTAGGACCCACACACAATCAGCTGATCGAAGAGTGATAAGGCATGTTTTTTCCTCTATTTTTCCTCTGTTCCCCGATCCCATACTCAGTTCCTAGTCCTAGAGGCCGAAAAAGATGGGCTACTTTTGCTGCTACTAGGGTTTTTTAATTATTTACACTTGTAAGTGAAATGAATTTTTTGGATACCGTAGTCAGTTATTTGCACCATGATCCACACGTCCCCATTGATCCACATTGTATAGCTCGTCCATACCATTTTGGAAACAACGATCACGCATTTCCTTCGCCTTCATCGCACTACTTTCCATCTTATCTTCCATTTTTCGTTCATAATTTGGATTACCCAAAATTATCGCGAACTGGGCCTTTAAGTTACCGAGGACACCTTTTCTCGAAGGCTCTCGAGTTAACGAGCGAGCCCGGAATCCTTTTGTTATTTTCTTCTATCCCATACACTTTCACTGAATCGAGCTATGAATTCATTTAGATGGTACCGCTCACTGTGAGAGTGCTCCGCCTCCAACGGGTGAGTCCACCAATTTATTTAATAACTTGTTCTCAATCTTGGCTCATTTTTTTCTGGCTGTTATGAAACTTATCAGTAAGTTATGTCTGGGGCACCGCCTGCTTCGGTGTATGTCTCGCCCCCTATGGGTGGAGTTCCGCTGAGCTCACAATCCGACGTGCAGTGTTGATCTTGTCCTACGGCCAACTCATCCCAAAGTCGACCCGACCTCTCCCAGATGCTCCTTCACGTAATATCGAATTTCGTGGCGAAAAAACGAATAGGCAGACACGAGCACCTTATTTATAGTGAGGATAATGGGATTTTTGGGTTTTCCCCGATATCCGTGATTGTGATCGATATTTTCCTGCGACTATTTCTCAGGTAGGAGCTGGTACTTTTGAGGAAATCCATCGCCGTACATCAACAGCACCTAAGCGGGTCTCCATAAAAGCGCCACTGGAAAGTAGGCACCCCCTCCGTAGATATTGGAGTTTTTGGCTGACACAATTGAATGACATGCTTTCAACAGTTGTGAGATCGACAAAATTTCGGGTCGGATTTCGGCAACTCGCCCAAATTTTCATGGGATAACGTTAAGATCGTAGGGTAACTCACTTTGATCGTTTGCTATCCCATTTCGGAGCCCTGGAAAAGGTCCTTGAGCGCCGGTTGGAAATCGATGTTCTGACGTTAGCTGCAGTAGGCGAAGTATTATGTTGCAAAATTGTTGAGTGCCAATTTCCAATTCTGTCTTCAATCACTTCAGTTTTGTTCAACCATATTCCATCGTCTGACCCTCACGTGTTCCAACTCTAATCTACTCACGTAAATGTCTCAACGCTCAGAAAATTACAGTCACTCTACCCTTTCTAATGAAACATAGATTTACGTAAGAGAGATGCGCGACAGGAACTGAGTTTTGAAATTCTCAAAATGCTTCATGAATATGACGTTTTCGCATGATTCGTGAGTTCGAATCCTATTCATGACAAGTCTTCATTTTGACTATATTGGCTGGCCGCACCGAAAAACTAACGTACCCGCTGATATCCTGTTCTGCTGGTTTGAAAAAGTAGCATAAGCGTCTGCTCCGGGATTGCTGAAAGAATTATTCATTGGAGAACGTCCACGACAAAGCCCTTCCAAATCAAAGCCAGATCAGCTTGATTACCCTGTTCGCTACCTTTTTTTGTGGATATCACTCACCTCGGAGACGAAGGTGTTTGAACACGTGTGGTCGTGGGAGATCCAGGAGCAGATACCGTCAGAAAGCCTGCAACAAGTGCTTAATCCACTATGTCTGCCATGTGTTATTTAAAGTTTGTTTATATTTCAGGCCATGAGTTGCTATGCACCTCAACAGCGCCTATTCAAGCGGCCTGTAACGTTTCATATAAGGGTTTTCTTCTCTCCATGTAAAGTCCCGAAGGCCCCCAGCACGTGCTACTGAAGTTGTAAGAGGAACATTATGTTCAGTAATTAATTAGGAATTAAGAATTCATGAAGAAGTCTCGATTTAATATCGCAGAGATTCGAAGAATCACCCTCGATCGATGGAACGCATCGCTGCGCTCAATATCATCAAGTATAATCCACCTAAATGTTACAGAATAAATAAATCATTACTAGGCGAAAATGACGGGCTGCTGTACGACGGTAGGCTGGAAGATGATGAAGGCGATGATCGGATTCCCGTTACAGTTCTGAAAAGCTTCCATTACTAATACAGGCCAAATGCTAGTCAAGGTAAAGATGATGGATGAATGGCAAAACAAACAAACCCTATCGTTCGTGGAGCTGAAGGAGGACGAACTCCTGCCGGCAACGGAGCCGGCAAGGGGGGAGCAGATAAAGATACTTGGGTGCGTGTTGCAGGAGTTCCTGGAGGTGGTATTGGGAAATTAGGAAACGATCCCGGATTGGAATTCGTAGAAGCTATTGAGATAGGAATGGACCTAGGCGCATACGAGGGTGGCTCTGGATACATAGGTGGCTCCGGATAAGCGTCTGCAACGCAATATCTGATTCCAGGAATATTAGGATAGATGATATATGAGGGTTTCGTGGTGGGACGTCTGGTGGTGGTGCTTGTGGTGAATCTTCGTGTAGTTGTCGTAGGACGGGTCGTTGTCAAGGTTGTTCTACGAGTAGTCGTTGTAGGGCGAGTAGTGAAACGTCGAGTGGTTGTAGTGGTAGTCCTAGGGGTGGTGGTAGTAGTGCGTCTCGTAGTGGTAGTTGTGGTAGTTCTGGGAGTAGTTGTAGTAGTTGGCCTGGTTGTAGTGGTAGTTAGTCTAGTTGTGGTCGTCGTAGTGGCTCTGGTCGTTGTGGTTGTTCCTCCGCTGAAATAAGATACAATAAACAGCTGAGAAATAGAAATGAACTAAAATTTTATACGAAAAAAATTACGGGAATTTGTTGATGCAATTTTACCCCTGCACTGCAACTTATGAGCTGAGTCGTTACTTCATTTTTAGCTCAAATATATAGCGTGAGTTTCTGGGTTCAGACTCCTCTGCAAAGGCAGGAGTCTGAACCTAGAAAAAAGAAGAATTTTCTCAACGATTAAAGTCCGTTGTTGTGCTACAAATGCTTCCGTGAGCCGAACTCCAACTGACCGGTTTAACCCGAATTTGAGCCACCTCCCGAAGGCTTTGAAAATATCTCTCTGTAGCTATGAGAATGTTAAAATATGGTGCCAAGTCAAAAGTAAACCATTCGTTTTCGGACATCTCGAGGAAGCCTTTTTTGTCTTTGATGTGCCGTGCTTATCTATCAGCCCTCAGATCCCCTTTCGAACCGCTGCAGGCTGGATTATCAATCCCACTGCTTCTCAGCTGAATCCCCGCTTTTCAAGCGTCTTCGGGAATCTCTATTTGTTGTGCAACGAAACAAAACATCCATGTTCTTACATTCCTATGCATCACTAGATAGGAAAAGCAATTTCCAGAAATTAAGAGACTTCTCCTAAAATGCACATACCACCATCCCTACAGTTACCAATCGAACTGAAGGAAGTCCAACCCATTCAACTCACCCAGTTGAGGTACACTGGGCAACAGCAAGGCAGGTGGCACTGCCACAATTCGTAACCTCTCTGAATGTACAGGTCTGTCCAGCTGGGCATCGTAATTGCGTGCAATCAGCTGAAATTTTCCTTTTGATCCGACTTTATTGTGCGTGAATTAGTTATTTTGAGCGAGACTGACAAGCATGAGTGCTTTTCATGATTGATTTCTAACAATACAAAGTTATTTACCAGAGTTTCCTGGTACACAGAAAGGCAATTCTCCGACTGGCGGGGTGTTTCGTGTGACACAGACGAAGTTCGGAGCACATTGCACGGTGCTGCATCCTCTTTGAACTACTACGCCTGGAAGAAGAGGAAATGAACAACAGGGAATCTCAACGCCGAGATTTTGCTAATAATAATGTATTTTTGATTGTTGATCACAGTTATATGAGCAGCTTTGATACACTCTAGAACCCCTAAAATAAATAGGAGGGAGGAGTATGTAACGGTAAAGAAGAGCTGTCACCCTCAAAAACACTATGCGGCTTCTGAGCCATGCGGTCGATCCTCCAGGGTTTTCGAAGCGGGACAGATTAAGAGAGACTATCCGGCAGTCGACTGGAGGTGAACGGGAGGAATTCAGCGGCGCGCTTGACCTCATGTGGCTTCTGAGGAAGTTTGTGAGGAGGATCCACATGATCAGCTTTGTGAAGGTTCCCAGGAACTCCCTCCCCTACGTTGCTGAAATTCCCTCCAGCATGAGTTGATCGGCGGATTTCTTGGGTTGACTTATCTGAAGCTTATTTATTTTTACTATTCCCAAGTCCTCATCGTAATTTACGACCACACTGAATCACCTTCATAAGTTGAACCTCCATTACCATTGGAGGGCAGTTCCTTCCAATGGCGTACATCTTTCTAAGCTAGACAAAAGTGAAAGCGCCCAAACGTCGGCTGAACATTGAGTTGGCCGAAAATTCCCTAGCACAGCTCAAGAAAATAAAAGTTACAGCCTTGATATCGTCTGAGTTGGCTACTGCATAGTGAAGTGCTTTGAATTAAAGGAGCATTTCATAGGAAGCAAAGAAGAACACCAAAGGGATGCGGCAAAACTAATCAGGCGATCAGAAACTAAGTCGTTATGAGGTGCAAGCTAGCTGTTCACGCGAAATTTGATAATTTGATTTAATTTAATTTAACCTGCCAAGTCTTGGAATGAGTATCATAAGAGTTCCGTTTAACATGTGACGTCGTCTGCAACCCGACATCAAGAAAACATAAACCATCTCGTGGGAGATTTCTCAATCGCAAAATAAATAGCACTAATGTACTTAATCAAAACGGATCATATTTGCCAGTGGTCGGAAAAGTCTCACCTGGCCCGCTGGTCGATTGGTTTCTTGCTAGTTGGATTGCAAGCAGTACCTGTAAAATTCAGGGTAACAAAAAAGCTTCTCTGTTCATTATAAAACGATAAGGTTAAAGTTTTTTCGGCGTAAAGAATTCTGAATCGTGCTGGCGTATTGAATGAGTATATAGC